>JAVQJF010060217.1:0-12000 GCA_036023855.1 Gadopsis marmoratus
TTACAGAGCGCCCATCTAATCCATGCACGGTACTTTTTTTGATTGTTTTAGTTGGGCTGTTGCCTCGGGACTAGCCTGGCTTAAGTAAATATTTCTTTTTTTTTTTTTTTTTTTTTTTGCTTTTTTAAAATGGCCATCATCTCTCTCTATCCGTTGGTCCTTGTGACTACTTAAATTGGGGGAGGTTGTGGACTGCCATGTGTCCGACACCAAGTGCTCCCAACGTATCTGCACACCGGCAGATTCTGCTCATTTTGCACCCGGGGAACTGATCCTGGGCCTCTGCTGTAGTGCTGCTTTTCCCTTTTTCCAGACCTTTCTAACCCTTTATTGTCTCCCTCCTCTCCCCTCCAGGTTGAGTCTCCTGCGCTACAACACCAACCTGACCAGGTGTAAGAACAGCATGTTTGGCTTCTCTCAGCAGCTGAAGGCCAAGCTGGACTTCTTCAAGAGCAGCATCCAGTACGACCTGGAAAAATACAGCGATCAGATGCACTATGGCATATGTGAGTGTTTTTACTGGCCGCTGTTTGTTTTGCTTTGATGCCTGACCTTCTAATGGAACATTTACGTGTGGCAACATTTCTATAGCACTGAGCAAGATTGTTTGTTTTGATGAGCTGTCTGTGTTTGTCCAAAGCCTCTGAGAAGATGCTGAAAGCCTGGCAGGAGAATGAGGAAAGAGCTGCAGCTTTTGCACAGGTGACAAAGTATTTAAAATGTTTAAACTGCCTCTAATGTTCCTCAGTATAAAATCCTGATGGTGGTGATTCCTGGTTTGTCCTGCAGGTGGCAGAGGTAAGCCATTTGGATGATGAGATCATGTCTCTGCACTCTGAGATAGTGGAACTTCAGAGGAGCCCATATGCCCGACGTCAAGGAGACAAGATGGAACAGCTGTGAGTGTTGACAGTGTTGACTCTGACCGTATGTCATCCACGTAGCTATCGACAACAGTCTGAATAGTCGTTCATTTGAAGGACAGAAGTGATATGATGCTTCTTCTACTATGTGCTGTAAACACATAGTAGATGATGATGTGTACAGATGTTTTTCAGTTAGTAGATCTGTCTGTACATTAATACACATAATTGATCATGATTTTTGTGACCACGAGGGCTGCAACTAACGATTATCTATCTCAGTTACACACGTCGGCTCCGTAGCTGACACGCAGCTGTCGGGGACACAGCGCTGCCATGTGGCGACCGAAAGAACTGTGATTGGTCAGCTTGTGTTTTCTCCAAAGATTTTCTGATGCCGATTGTTGACAGTGACAAGAACATGATGCAAGTTTTAAAACAAAATAAATAAAAGGCGCAGTTCTTCCTTTACATTAACACTAAAAATCTAGAAAAGCCATCTCCACTGCTAAACCCTCTGCTCACAACAACATCAAGTAAATATGCACCGGTTAACCATCCCTCATCACACAGTAATGAACGAATGTGAACACAGTGGGGAAATGTATTTGAAGCATGAAACGGCCCGATTACGTACGATGCAGCCATCGACCATGAATCCGGCTTCAGACCACTAGTGCACAGGGACACACCCCCTTTAGCTCACGAGCTTTTGGCCCTTCTGTCAATAAGACTTTATAGTGTGCAAGGTCTTTGTAGAAAGTGACACGACAATATAAACCCTAATGTGCGGATTGGCATGACGATTACCTTTATGAGCGTTGGGCATTCTCCTTATTAACAAATCCTGGGAAATCTTTTGTTAAGTCACCCAGTCGATTGAGGTCTCTGCATGTGCGCCTTTTTGTTCCTCTGTACTGCTGTGAAAACAGTGACTGGTGTCACTTCCGTGGGGCAAACAGACGAGGCGGGATGGATGTCCAGCGGCATTTTAAACATGCTGCATCAGATAATAATCTGCTGTTTTAAGATGCCACAAAATAAACCGCTGCTAGCTTGCATCTGCTTTTGAAGGTTGTGCTGATATGTGTTGTTTGTGCTGCAGGCCGGGCTTCAGAATTCACTCTTGTAATTATTTTAAATCACTAGTTCATTTTATTACAGAGAAGAAAAGGCGATTGAGCTCTACAAGCAGCTGAAGATGAAATGCAAAAGTAAGAAACATTTTAATCAAATTTTCTGCCATTGAAAATGTTACGTTACGATATCACAGTGGCGCTGAGCAAGCGTTTTGGGGAGCCCTCCCAAGAACCGCAAACCTTCAAGGGCTTTGTTTCTGTTTGCGTTCACAGCGCCGATAGGAAGAGTGACGTAAGCTGAGCGGCGGTTGGTACAGCAACGCCACTCGCAAGAGTTTCCTGTTTCGCTTTGTATTTTCCCCGTCGCGTACACGCTCAGCAAAGCCTGGCCTACAAATGTCGGTCCATTGTTTTTACGGCCACCGCTGAGCATTAGCTCATGGGGTCCACCAATCAACATACGGTTGCGTTACTCAAGTTTCTGTTGTGCTGGGAGAGCACCTACTCTGGGGTAGGAGCTGAAAGTACTATGAACGACCCCAGTTCTTGCAGTTCGAACACAACAATTCTTCTTAGAAATGATTTTAAAAAGACCCTCCAGTCCGAAAACGCCCCACATCATGGCTTATTCTTTCCCTCAGTTTTCAAAATAGTAATCGATTGAATATAATTGCTGAACTGAAATGTGTGTTTAATAGTTGATCTGATGCCTGTCTCTCAGTACCTGAGCCAGATGTGAGCAGTGACAGCTCCGAGATGGTGAAGGCCATCATTCAGACTGTGCAGAACCAGGACAAGGTCCTCAAAGATCTGTACACCCACCTCAGGTACAAGTCCCAACACTCATTGAGACATTCAGTGTTACATTTCTTTGAGAACGAGAGCTTTAAATTCGCTTTAAACAACTTTTAAAGATTTCTGCGCAGAGCATTCATCATCAATGTATTCTGCAATATGAAAACGCCACTCATTTGGTTCTGTTAGAGCCACAGTACTAGTTCTGCATGTTCACACCTAACCGTGTCCCGACTCCTCCCGACAGTAAGATCCTGATCAGCAAACAGAAGATCATTGACTTGTTTCCACGGATAGAGAAAACCCTGGAGAACATTAAGGATGCTGACAACACAGTGATGCAGATGCAGATCAAGAGGCAGAGAGAGTTCTGGCACTTACTGAAGATCGCCTGCGTAAGTGACTGCATTTCTTTATGCCGATGAACAGCGTGTGTGTTAACGCTCAGGAATCGCACCTTTTAGGGTGCGTGTGCCATCTCTGAGGGCTCGGCCTGCTTAGTTTTAATGCTCAGAGTGATCTACTGTAATTCACAACGGGCTTCTCTGCTGGTTATTTTCTCTATTAACTCAAATAATTTGGTTTACAAAATGTCCATCGCAATTTCCGAAAAAGCCCAAAGTGTGACTCTTCACATTCCTTGTTTTGTCTGATTAACAGGCTCAAAACTCCTCAAGGAACTCGATTGCAGCCAGTCCCGAGTCGTCCAACCTGCTGCAGGTGTCTCAGTGGTCACAGTCGGCACAACCCGTCAGCTCCCCACATCCCCTAACCTCCCTACCCGGGCCAAATGACAGGTAACTGGCCCAGATTCAGTCCCACGTCCTTTACCTGTGTGCAAACAAATCTCTCTACAAGCTGATTGAATCTCGGTAGAAACAGACAACAGAAAAAGATTCATTGCATAAATCTTTGCCCCTTTCAAGTCAGTATTTAGTGGAAGCAGTAACGACAACCACTCACAAGCGCTGCCAGGTTGTACGGGAACCCGCAGTGTGCAGCAGTTTTCACGTCCTGCCGCAAACTCTTGACAGAGGTCACTTTTCCTCTCACAAGACCTTTTAATGCCGTGTGGGGTTTTTAAAAAGGAAAACCTGCGATAGCTAATTTCTTTGGGGAAACAAGCTGTGAACACAACACTGACATTTTATCACCATACGTAAGTCAGCAAGCAGTTACTGATTCACCCATCCAGCAGACACGGAGTCTTGTTTCTGGCCACTTGATGAATGAAGTCCAGTATTCACTCGACTTTTAGCTCCATTGTTTTGGTTTCCACCATCTCCTGAAGGAAATGTGTTGCCAACTGTGTAAGTCTGCAGTGAGCTGAACGTCACTTTAAAGTTCAGCAGAAGAGAGGGGAACCGCAGAGTTGGTGGTGGGTTTGTCACTATGAGCCCCTTCATATAAGTAGTCATGTGATCCATTGATATTGTAAAATGACTGATTGTAGCCGCTTTAAGGCTGTGTGGCTTCAGAAAACTGACCAGCCAGCTGATGATCCTACCAGTTACATATTTAACCTGATACCAATTGTGGCACCTTGATACTGATCTCCATTCAACTAATTATATGTTTTCTAACAACAGTTGGCTGCACCAGGGATGTGTATATATACTGTATTTGTACTTTAATTTAGAGGTTTGTTTTCACTTTGGTTAAAAGAAATGAAAATCTTAATCACACCCCTTCAATGCCTCTTGGTTTGTTTTGGTTTAGTTGTTCATAAAACATGTAATATTATATCATTTTACAACCCAAACAAAACGGAAGGCTGTTTTTTGTATATTCGGTTGGGAATTGGGTGTGATGATGTGTTCATGCTACGCTCATGTGTGAACACGCTGTACACGTGATGAGATGGTGGCTAACGGGCTCTTTCTCCTCCAGTGACGCTGCGCCGCGTCTGCTGCAGGAGAACCAGAAGTACCTGAGTCAGCTGACCAGCCTGATGCAGGAGACGGCTGATGAACAGACCAAAAGCATAGTGGTGAGTTCACGTGTCTTTAACTTGGGGCGTTTCATTTGTCCCGCCCCCTTTTTATTGTTTTGTTTTTTATGCGAAGTTGTTAACGGCCTTCAAATTAGCTGTAAAATCTTAGACTTTAATTGCGAGTTGGGTTCCCCTGTAGAAAAGTGTTAAATGTATTTCTAATGACAGCAAGTCCAATAATAATCGTGCGAATTTCCCCCGGGGATCAATAAAAGGTTCTTATGTTAATACTCAGTATTTATGCTATTTTGTTGAACAAATACATAAATGCCTGTATTATTTGCTGTGTTGAGACGAGCTGAAACCAAGAACTGTACTCTCTCTGTTGCCCGCTGGCTGAATTTACCGACAGCAGAAACGCTGATTTTTTTATTTATAATGATTTGGTTTAGAATCTGCGCGGATGTCGATTTTATCAATTTGGCGATATTTTGCATTTAGCTCATTTCAATCAAACATCTCAAGTATGATTTTGGTTATTTGAGAGAAGGTCTTTGCACATTGTTACAGGTCTAAAGTTAGGCTGGATTAGTTGGATGTTTAAATACACTGAAAGGTGTATTAGTTGTGACAGAGGTGATTCAAATTAGCATCAGTAACAACTGATTCAGTTCATTCAGCTTCCCCTTTTTTTTTTTTTAAAGGTACTTTTTGTTTATCGCCTCAACTCTTTAACACGCTGGTTTTCCCCTTTTCAAGGACCAAGACTGGAGCTGGACGAAATATGAAACTTTAACAACGAAATTAAAAAAGAGAAATGCATAAGCGGTGTTGCGTCCTCCATCCCCACCTGCGCTCCGAGTAACACTAAAGACTATAAGCTGTCGGCACAGCAGAGAGACACGGCTGTACGTGGACTCGGGATATTCTCTTTGAAATAACAAAACGTGCTCGGTGGTGTCTGCCGTCGCACGGTGGACGGTTTGATCAGTGAATATTCTTGTTGTTTTTTTTTTTTATATGGGAAAACAATGAAGCTCTGTCACTCTCCTTACTCCTTTTTTGCTGCACAAATAATGATCATAATTCCTAAAAATAAAATAAAAAGCGGCGATGTTAGTTTATACTGTTATTGCAAAATTGGGCAAATTGTAGCGCCGGATTTTGCGACGTTCAAGGTGGAGCCATCACGTGGGGGAGTGTTTTGACAGAAACGTGGGAAGCTTGTGACATGCGAGAAAAACGCAGGAAGTGGTCGGAGTTTTGGGGGGGGGGGGTCGAGGAGGAAATTACAATCAAGCAAACAGCACTTTGATACTCCCATGTATCCTGCCTGTAAGCAGATGAGACGCAGAATTTCCAGTGGAGATGGGAACTGTTAATCAATTTGATATATTTTACTAACACAGTCTGGGGTTCAGATTCTGTGTAAATGTTATTTTGATTTGAAGCTTTTGTTCCATGTCCCAGGCGGAAGCCTTTCGCATCACATGTGTGACGGACGTGGCTGTCTGTCATGTTCATGCAGTGTCTATAATGTACGTCTGTCTGCGAGACACACGGGGTTTTGTTGCCCCGCTTCTGTGCGCATGTCACGTAGAGTTTAAACTATTAGTCAAGTTTCACATTTAGTTTGCGCCGTAAAACACATTTTCAGGAAACCTGCAAAAGAAAATGTGAATTAATGTGCGTTTCCGTCCACTATTGTTGTGGAGCACAAGAATGAATACCGAACAACGTTGTCCCGTGTGAGGATCTGCTGCTTTTCTTTGTCTTATGGGACAGTGAATTTAACTGATTTTTGTTTGAACTGCTGCTCAAACAAAAATCTGAGCATTTTTTTAAAAGCAATTTTCTGACATCTTAAAATAATCCGCTTAATCGATAATGAAAATTTAAGATTACTAGGTGACATACAGTTGCAGCTAGTTCTCGACGTACAAATCAACATTCGTGTCATTATTGCATCTGGGAGACCTTTTTAGAAAAGCTCTGATCGTTCAGACTTGGCACTTGCCTTGGCTTTGAATCTTAATTATTTATCCAAAACTTTTAAATATTCTTGACTAAATAATCAGTGAAAAAGAAAAGCATGTCTGCGTATTAACCTTTAAGAGTTTAACTCCGCTTCATCGGGTCTGTGTTGGTGTGATTTAATCAGATTTGATTGACGGTAACATTGTAAGAAGCTGATTGAGAAAATAAGCTTTTAGGGCCTTTTTAACATGGATGTCTCAGGCCAGCCGAAGTCTGTCGTACGGGATGATTAAACTTAAATCTTAATCTTTAATCTTTAACCCTTCAATCAGTCCTGAAGACATAAACGCTCCCCAACACTCGATGGGACGATTAATTGTTGGCGATTATTTTGTGCATAAAATGTCAGAAAATAGTGAAAAATGCCACGGTGACGTATCCCAGTACCTTTTGTATTTATCCAACCAACAGTCTGAAAACTCAGAACACAATTTACACTGATGTAAAACGGAGAAAGCTGTAACCTCCAGAGAATATTTGGCTTATTCTTTTATTTTTTTTTCCTTTTAAGAATCACAGATACAATCAGTCGGTTAACAAAACGGTTGCAGAATAATCATCGAATCGGTTAAGCAGGCAACAGCTCTACTAGTAAAGCACCGGACTCTGTCCCATCCGACCCGAGCGTTGCGTTAAACATGGAGGTGCGACGCCGTCCGGTCGATCTGATCAGTAGATGGGTGAACGTACTGCAGTTATACTGTCAGGTGGGAGCTGAATTGTCACGTGGTAGTTTATTGTATTTATGAAGTTTAAGTGCAATGGGGGGAAAAAATGTATTCATTTTTTATTTGTATTTAAGTAACTTTATTTTATTTCCATTACTTGTTTGCATCTGATGGTTTAAATTCGTCTCTGGGGTTTGAATCTTTTTTTTGAAATGTCATTGTATAAGATCAAAATGTTTGCCTGGAAATAAAGTGACTTTTGGCATGATTCTGATGGTGATGGTTGTTCTTTGAGACCAGCTAATAATAATAATTGTTATAATTGGTCTTCACTGCTAAACTGTAGCTTCTAGCTTTAAAACAGATGTATAAAAACAAACAGAATAAAAGGTAGAGCCGGACCAAAAGGATTCCTGGGGACGGTGTTGATATCTGAGTTTAAAAAAAAAAAAAGTGATATTTGCTGGCAGCATGTCGGCGTCAGTCGGCCACTTTGGTCCAGACTGAAGCGTCTCAACAACTATTGGATGGATTTCCATGAAATTTGATTGCCAGCTTTGGTGATCCTTTAACGTTTCCTCTAGCGCCTCTAGAGGTCAAATTTACTTCTTTTTTTTTTTGCAACTTCGTGGGGTTGAGTTGTTTTAAAAAGAATTCTCCACAAATGACGGCGTGACTTCCTATTAACGCTGAAGTGTTTCAACACCCCCCCCCCCCCAAAGAACGTCATAAGTGAGGTTATAACGCAGCCGCTGTGATTATACACTCCTGCCGTCACCTCGGTGCTGATCAGGTCTTGTTTCACTTTGTGGCACAACAGAGGACACTTGGTACAGTTAGTTAGTCATGATGGGGGGGAAAGGGAGAAGATTATCTTGTTCACTTCTTGACTGTTGTTTTACGTGCTTTCTGGTTCAGCTGAGGACTCAACTTTCAGCGAGCCTCCCCTGTTTAACCACACGTGTCAGGGAATTTGTCGGGAAGGTTTCAAGCACGGAAGGCCACGCCCGGGTCACTTCTGTTCAGAGTTTTAGATTTCTCTCTCCACCTCTGGTGCAGGAACCACACCTTCCTGCAGCAGAAACATTCAAAACTAGTATGCTGTAATGGGGGGATATTCTGCTGTTTCGACATTTAGGATCACCAGGGATTGTGAGGCAGCCAGAAGCCCAGAAACATTTCAAACTAAAACCTCACAAACGCCTATCATGGTTTTCCTGCAGTCTGTGCGGATGGAAAGTCTTGTGGATTATTCTGAAACGGGAACACAAACACAGGTGGCCGCACGTTTTGACTAGACGCCCCGATGCCCTTTGAAGAGGGATGCCGTCATCGCGTATCATCTGCAGAATGTGACCGCTGATCCCAGCTTTGCTGTAGAACAAGTCGCGCTCATTGTAAACTGTGTTTGTTGAATGTTTTTAGGAGCTGCTCGGCTTGTGAATCAGAGTGAATCAGACGAGCTCTCGGTGAGAAACCCGCCCCTCCCTCCGGCCTACATTCCTCAACGCTTACCTCCCCCGTCTGAGCCTCAAACTTGATTTATTTACCCATTTATAGTTGGCACCGCCAGGCTCCCCGAACTTTAATCACTTTCACAAGTTTTGTATGCGACGTCAGCCTGCCTGTGTGGTCAGGTTTGCCTCAAAGTATGAGTAGGATTTACAGTGTCATGTGCATCATGTCCGATATATCCAACAGAGCTTTGCTGAGACAGGAAGACACTGCTGAAGATATATCGGCCGATATTATTTGGCCACTTTGGGGAAGCATAAAAAACTGTATTTACACATCCAGCCGTTATGTCGTGTTTGTGTCACCTGATGAACGCTGGCCCAGAATTTCCTCTCCTTTACCTCTGGTTTTGGTCTCCACCAACTCCTGAGCAAAGAATCCGACACTTTAGCTGCTAAATGCTCCACTAGGTTCGCCAGCTAGCTAGTTCATTTTTGCTTTTTACCTGCTTTTTTCCCTAAAAGTGAACCAAGACAGCGAGCCGAAAGATGCTGAAACACTCCGTAGAGCTTAGACCAATATACTGTAAATGTAAGTTTCATGGCAGTCCTTCCAAGAGATGTTTGACATTTTACGCAAAAGCATCAAATGTCAACCTCATGGTGGCGCCAGATGAAAAGTCAAATGATCACCAATGACATTAGAATTCATCCTCTGGGGAGCTTGTGTCTTGAATGCAGCATAGACACGTAGACACAGCGGACGTCATAGAGAAAAATGCCACTTTTATTCATTTTGCTGTTCACATAATGAACCTCTAAGGAAAACACAGCAGATAAGAAGTCCTCTATCATGTTCTGCTTCACACTGATAACTTGTGTAATCTGCTGATGCAACATGATCCCATCTTCATACTTTTGTAATAAAGTGCACTTTGTGTTGCAACAAAAGGCCCTCTCATAGGAAATCCGGTTTTTACATTAAAATCAATCATGAGGCGGAATAAAAAAAGTTGTGTTTCAGGACCTGTGGTGATATGGCGCTAAACGTCCGATGTTAAGCTACAAGGTGCGCGACCCTGTGGCCGTTGCCCTGGAAACGTATCCGCGCAGTAAACAAAGCAGGTACTGGCTGCTGCTTCTGTGAAGGCTGGAAGAAAATATGACTCTTGGGTGAGAGACGGGCAAAAGGACGACGCCTCCGCTCGTCCAAAGAAGTTCAGAAAAAGGCAAAAACACAAGCAGCCGTCTGCACCCGCTTTCCCCAACTCTAATCAA
Source organism: Gadopsis marmoratus (assembly GCA_036023855.1). NCBI lineage: Eukaryota > Metazoa > Chordata > Actinopteri > Centrarchiformes > Percichthyidae > Gadopsis > Gadopsis marmoratus. The sequence goes on from JAVQJF010060217.1 coordinate 10,108, forward strand.
TATCTTACAGTCCCTTGCACAATTGTGAAATAAATATTTATAAAAGTACATTTTCATTAGTGCACCATTTTGCCCAAGCTTTATAAAATGCAATGACACAAAGTTACACATGTTAAGTCACTTGTCTACAGCAGCTGTGAAGCTCAAAGACATTCTCAGCCACACGCGACCTCTTTGTCTTCAAAGCCTTTAAAGTACAATTTTCCAAACTCTTTGGCCTCTGCGAGTCACCCGTCTGTTCCCAGAAAGCGTCGCTCTCGCTCTACAATGCACAACTACATACTGAATATCGTCGTCTTTGGTCAAGCGCGACACTTTTAATGAGCCTGTGCGAGTCTGTGAGGTCGTGGCTTCGCTGGGGGCGGCGGAGGAGTGCTGGGCTTGACTGGAGGCACAGGAGGAGGACTTGGTTTGGCTGCTTTGCGCTGGAAAAACAAAGCGAGATGAATTTTAGACACATTTGTAAAGTCAAGTAACTACATCTGCGCCTAAATCTGTGGAGGCTCTTGAGAGATGTTTTATTTTATTGCGATTTCATCTGGTCCCAAAAAGGAGTAGCAGTCTAATAACCCATGACAGACCTTTAAGATGAGACTTTAATGATTCCCAGAGGGGAAACTCACATGTTACAGCAGCACAAGAAACCGTTTGAAGAGAGAGGAAACGGATAAAGAGCTATTTAATGTGAATACATAAATAGACCAAGGCCACTCGTAGGGTGTAGTATAAGACCTGTAAAAGGTTTCACCTTCAGAAGAAGACTTTTGATATGCGGTTTAGACGTGTTTAAACACGTTCCCAACACATATGACCTTGAAAACAAGGATTCCCTCATGTGTCCAGGTCAGATACTAAAGACAAACAAACGGAGGAGGCTAGTGATACACAAAGCGAATACTACACTCCCAAGATCAATACTGCTGTCTGTATCAAATAGAAGTGGGAGAAAGAATCGCGTGTGCTGGTAAGAAAGCCGACTGTAAAATCGACTGTACGGAGAAGCTGACCTTTACCGTAACGCTACGAGATGAGCTATATATGAAATACTGGAATAAATAGACCTCGTATACAGTATATGTTCCTGTAAGATACAAGCCATTCGACGTCACTGACAGAGCCTTGAATCTAGATAACTGCTTTTAATGTCTTCGTTGTTTGTATTACTCCTTCAGGCCCTGAGTGTTTTCACTGTAACGCTGTTGGCTGACCCAACCTCTGAGCTCATAACATGGACGCTGTCTGTGAAAGCGTCTCGAGGGAGGCGTGTATTTCCTGGAAATACATCACACAAGTAGCCACTTGACTACTGAGGATGCAGTCAGTCATAATGAAGAGGGTGAGCTCTACAGAACGGGTAGCAGCTAATCATTACTGTCATTAAAGATTAATCTATGGATTCATCAGCTGGTCTGTGAAATGTCATAAAAATATTTAAAGACTGAGAAAATCAGCGAATCCACACACTTATTATTGTCAGAGCTGTTGACCAATCGGCTGCTTGTTCGGCAGTAATTATCTGCAGAGCGAGCAGCTGCAGGTGTGACTCACCGGTGTGTTGTTCAGAGGAGGCAAAGGTTTAGCTGGAGGTAGAGGAGGAAGTCTGGCCTGTGGTGAAGAAGCAGAAGAAAGTCACTAAGACCGTTGTTTGAGTTTTCACTTTAAATACAGTCAAAGGCACAAACTCAGGGTCGTATTCAGAGTTGAGTTAACTGCATATTAACTGCAGTTATATATATATATATGTGTGTGTGTATGTATATATATATGTGTATATATGTGTGTGTGTGTATGTATATATATATGTGTATATATGTGTGTGTGTGTATGTATATATATATGTGTATATATATGTGTGTGTATATATATATATGTATATATATTATATGTGTATAT
>JAVQJF010060223.1:0-10387 GCA_036023855.1 Gadopsis marmoratus
GCATAGTTGCGAACTAGTATGCCAAAATGTCCAACTAGTACTGGCAAAGACCGAACTAGTTAAAGACACACATGTGTGATATCAAGGATATGTAATAAATGCTCAAATGGCTTTCCATAGCATCGTGTCCCGTCAAACGAGCACAACCAGAGGGAGGCTGCAGACTGATGCACAGCGAGGAAGGTCTGTGAAGTGCTCGCTGAATGCTGCAGTACTCTGTTAATCAGACAGACACGTGCCTCTCCAGGCCACGTGCCATGTTTGTATACTCATGCCTGGGAACAAAGACAAATCAATTATTGCAATGTGGGCAAACATCAAGATAAAATGACTTGGCCACGTTTTGACAGACTCCTCTCCCTGCTCCCACCAACCAGCTCACACCATCTTATTTGTGCTCATTTAAATTACATTCAAAGCGAACGGCCAGGGAAAACCGAGGTCTGCTCATGGTTTGACAGTGACGTTTTGGGTGTATAAAAGACACCATTTTCCCCTTTGTCGAGCCAGCAAATAAGAAAAAAAGCCGGTGATAAATGTGAAATTAATAATTGGCAATACATTTTCATTTAGTCCTTGAATTGCTTTTCCACAGGCTGGGCCTCCTGAGCTTTCACAAAGGCACGAAGACAGAATCATTAGTGTCATGTTTTCATTCTGTATGTCGCGCAGTGGTAACGTACTGTGCCGATGCAGCAGCACACTGTTTCATTTTATTTGCTTACTCCAAAAACATAACCAAAAATGTGTACGGAATATTCCACGAGTCACAAGAGTGCGAGCATCAGTCTTCTGAAAAGGTGAGAGTAATGAGAAGTCACAGAACTTCAATTGAACTCTGCTCCCACCTGCTGTTTTCCAAGGAAAACTGCGAGAAGTTATCTACTGAATCTGAGGGAGTTTATCCACCACAAATTTTGCAACCACTGTTTTTTTTTATTTAAATAGAAAACAACACTTTAGAAGTCATCAACAACATTATTATTGATCATTTATGAGTCAGCTGAAATACATACAGTAATATCTCATCGCATAGACTTAGAAATGGAACCTAATTGATTGCTGAGTGTCTCTACAGTAATTACCAAATGCAGTAATTAGCACATGCCCACATAAATGCATGCACACAGATGTATGCACGTACCCAAACAATCTCTCTTTGTGTCTCGTCTGTTTTTCTTCCACACAGTTGCTCCAGAGACTTTGCGCAACCCCTGTGATCAACCAGCTCAAAATGGTGGTTAATGAAGTAGCAAATCCAAATCATTAGCATAATTAATATGGACTCCTGATTGCCTTTTGGGTATCTCCCCTTCTCTCTCTCCCTCTAATATATTATTGACTCCTTGTCTTGTGCATTAGTTTAGCTTATGACTGATTTTGAACAAATCTATAACTTATTTCCCTAGTTGTGGTTCAGCAGTCATGTGAACCGAAGCTAAGCCAACCGTGAAATCATCCATTAAACCCAAGGAGTCCAACAAGTTGAAAATCGCTCTGCAGATTTCAATTGAACATTTGTATTGTCTTTAATAAGACCTGTATAACTTTGCATTCATTCATTATCCATACTGCTTATCCCGAAGGGTCGCATGCGGGGGCTGGAGCCTATCCCAGCTAACACTGGGCGAGAGGCAGGAAACACCCTGGACTGGTCGCCAGTCAATCGCAGGGCGGGGATCAACTTAAAGAAGTTTAAAAACAAATGAACTCAAAAAGTCACTTAATAGCCAAAAAATTAAGATTACTTATTTTCTCGCCCTCTCTCTCACACACACACACGATTGTGGTGGATGTAAAGACTACGGTACATTAATTACTCCCCCCCCAATCCAAAAAATAAATAAATAAATAAATCAGGCTTAACTCAAACATAGAACACAAAATAATACTTTAAACACCACTAACGCTGCTGATAAATGTCATATTTACTGTATGAAGCTAACTAAAATGTTTTGATGTCCCATTCATTTTACTATACAGCACATACATCATAGATTATACAGTATAATGTGAGTAGTACTAATTATTGGGTCCCCACTTGATGCAGCATTGTGTCATGTATCTTAGTGTTGTGGTAGCAACACTGGACAGAGAAAGCGAACACATTACTATAATGTTGGTTGGAATTCAAAACTATTTTGTTTCATTTCTGTCCAGTTGATAAATTCTCAGGCTTGCTAAATCTGGCATCAATTGTCAAGATCACCATTTTAAAAAACCACATCTCTGCCAAGTTCTCATTTCTCAAACAGACGTGGAGGTGGAGTGTACAGCCATCATCAGATAAATGATACAAAACAGCACCAAGCATTGATAAAGTGGTGACACCGTGTCATTGTAGAAGTAGTGCTTTGCCCTCATGTTTGGCTCGTGTCACACAGGGACCACTGCTTTTTTCTCAGGTGTTTCAAGTGACAACAAACAGACACTGTAGGCACCCTAAACAGGATGTGGCTGCTAAGCAGGAGTCACCAGAGAACAACAATACATTCAGCCCATCACTAAGTGAGGCCAGAGGGAGAAGCCAAGCAGAGTGAATGTCAGGATGTTTGTGTATCATCATATTTCAGGGTGTCATGACAATATTCCCTATAGTCTCCTTTGCATCCCTTTCTTCACTCAACCCCATCTTCCTCTGCTCTGATAATCTCAGGTGACTAATCACACTGGATGACTAGCAAATTGTACATTTGACCCCCTTGATTTTCAACTTAGCTACCTTGTCTAGTCAGGCTGATGTCGAGGCAAAAAAGAGCCTGCGGTGCTCATCATCTATGCACATATCGTGAGAGCTGACGGTGAGCAGGTGACAGTTTAAGAAAAACAATCTGAGAGACAGTGAATGACGGCAGCAGAAAACCACAGTGGTTGCAGTGTGAGAAGAGCAGGCTTCCTGCTCAGATGGCATCACTTCCTCCTAATTACCCTGCTCTCCAAGTATGAATGGGGGATGCAAAACAACATGTGTAAACAGCATAATGACTGACATACACACAGATATACAAATAGGCCTCTTTTTCCATCTCCTCAAGCTCTCTCTCCAAAATAATAGCTGATAGTCCATTTACTGGGATAAAATAAAGAACGTAAATAAAGACACATAAAAATAATAAGACTAATACATTGCAATAAACAGATAAATAAACCCCTTCACATACAGCAAGGAAGACACTTATTCTTAAAGTATTAAAGTGGAATACAATTTTAAACCAGAGGGACATTTTAGGATGGGCTGGTAATTTCCAGTTTAATAAAATCTGTCTTCTTGCCAATAATGATACAAATTCTATAATATTCTCTGTTATTATTGAACTGTTATTCAAAGTGGTTGTGGTTGATCATTGACTGACCCCAAAAATAGCTGTCCAAACATTTGGACGAAAGCGTCTGCCAGTGACTTTGGAGAAAAATAAATACTTTCCCAGGAGGTAGATAGATAAAGGCAGGTCCAGAATACGCGAGTAAAGTCTGCTGGAACACCCCGATATCTGTCGCAAGGCTCGTCTAAATGGGGACATATTTTTGAGGATTTGGAATGTCAATAGTGGACACGATGGAGGACTTTAAACTGAATCAAGCTGAGTCTAGTGTACTTCCGGTTATTCTTTCCACAGCACCATCCCAAGTGTCCTCTGGGAAAGGCTCCTCAATAGCAATCTCCCAGCCGACTTTAGTCTAAAATCAAGTGAGAATCTTTAAAAGACACAATAAAGTAAAAAAAATGCAGGATATAGGTTCCTCAAGGGGGAGGTATAAATTTGAGCAAAATTATACACCTAAAAATATTGAAATGTGTTTGAATGGGGGAGGATTAAAATTTCCAAATACACCCTCAGTCCATTAAGATCAGTAATGCCTGACTCTTGCCAATGAGAAAACTTAGAGTCCAAAACTAGCTGGGGCAAAGTGGTGGCTATTAGATATTGGGCTCAACTTTGAAAGCTCCGTCGCTTGGTTGATCTCCGGAGATTTAGCAAACACATCTGGACCCATAATTTCCATCAACATCTCAAACTGAATTTGACCTGAATTTGTACATGAGTACATTTGCTACTTGCTGCACAAGTCGCTGGTGTCTGTGTAGTAAACTGTTTAGGCCTCGAGTTGCTAGTTTTGCTCCCGACGTCCCTTTCAAAACTCGACGAGATTATAACTTCCAATCACTACATCGCCTCACCGGACGTCTGTGCGTGTGACAACGTTATGATGTCAAATGTACAGCTGGGAAGTAAAAGGTGATAGATAAAGTAACCCGCTGAGAGCTAAGTGATATGATCTTATCAATGATGACTCATTTTTGGTAACTTTAACAAATTTCTTTTTCATATATCTCCATCTGAACTATTACGAAGAGATTTTTCCAATTTTAATACAGTATTAGGCAAAGCACCAATACTGCATTTCCTATAGTTACTTTTTCCGACATATTTTTGAACATTAGATGTTTTACACTCATGCCTATAATCCCTGAGAAAATGTATACAACTGAAAATCATTGGACTGGCTGTAGTGACCGCAGCTCAAATGGGGTTTTGAGTCTGTGAGCTATTAGTGGTTGTTACTGCCTGTGAAACAAAGCTATAATGAATGAATGTAGCCTATGCTGAATGTGTGTGATGTATATTGCACAGATAAGGTAGAGAGAGATATTTGATCTTGGGCCAGCGGAAGCGCTCACTTGTTTCAATTCTCAGCTTTTAAAATTCTACCTTGATTTCAAATTCCCTCAAATAGTCCCAGTTTATACGACAACCAGCTGGATAGGGAATCTTGGTACTCACCGGACTAGTAAGTGTTGAACTACTGAGCCGTTCTCTGTGATCACTTCATTCAATCGCATCTCCAAGTGAACCTTACCCTGTTGAACATGAGGAGAGCAGAGTGACTGGTGAGAAGTTACAAATTACTCACGAGATCTCAGTCGTACACCATGGCACAAGTAACAAGTATCAAGCTGAATCCCAAGTTAATATGTGGGTTGTAAAATAAGATAGAAATGTGGGCTGTAGTATGTGCTTGCAAGAAAATACAAAAAAAAAAGTGATTCCTTCAACCCACCTAATCACTAACTTCTATTATATTCTATTAATTTGACTACATATGTAAAAATATTTTCATTGCATTGAAACAACATTTCCCTCACTGTCATTGTGTCTTTTTATTCTCTAGGCCTAGTCCTAGACTTGTGACCCAGCTCAACATCATGCTTCATGTAATTTTAGGTTAATGGAGCCACGCAGCTGTGACATATAAAAAAAAGATGAGAAAAAAAAAAAATTCGGATGTGGTGACGGCTGCCGGTCTTGCATTCGGAAGTGACACGCAAAGAGAGAGAGAGAGAGAGAGAGAGGGGATTATATTATGTTAAAGGCCTAACTACTTTGTAAGGATCCAAATGAGCCGATATCATCAGCAAATTAAAACTCACAAGTCAGCTACCTATCCCCAACTTTGGGTAATGACTATGACTAAAAACATGTGCATTGTTTGTCCAACCATTGCAGTTGTCTTTTTTAGCTGAGCAGGTTCACTGGAATGTGAGCCAACACTGCTCACAGGCTACATACACAGCCCGTTTGACTAGCCAGAGAAGCATTGCAATAACACCTCCAATTGAAAGGGTCTACTTTTGAATCTGTGTAGCAGCACAAACCCAAAATAGTATGGAGTGGGCTAATGGCAGCTAGAGTCAACACGTTAGCTACAGCAGCACAGAAGTAGAAGTGTGCAGAACAGAACCAGACCAAAGGTACAGTTGCAATAGAACCCACATGATGCCCTATATGTGGAAGAAACTAAAACTGCACCCTTAACGCACCAAGTCAAGACGATGGCTATAGTATCATAGTCATTAACGAGTGCTACAGCAACAAGCTAATCACTTTAGCCAGCTGGAAGCAGTTTTACAAAAAGTCTTTGCCTTCATTTCAACAGCGAATGATTAATAGAAAACTCAATGGCATTAGGTGTCAACCTTGCAACCCTCAGAGTATTGACTTCATCAGAACATTTCCTCTCGGGCTTCGGGCAAGTTGACATGCTGGTTGTATAAAACAATAGCTACCTGGAATTCAGCAGTATGCAAATTCAAAGTGACCATCTCGTGTGCAGTCACAACAACAGATCAGTGACATTTGCATGCCAACATAATAAAAAAATTAAAAGATGGGGCTTAGTTGGTGACAAATACTTCATGAATTTTATCCAGACTTTTGAAACACTACATGAAAGTCCAGATTTATTCATCATGGTCACAATCAAATATTGCTGGTGGCACAAATAATGACTTTCAGTGATCAAACTATGCTAAAATGGCAAAAACAATATTTTCAGTCATGGTATGTTTTACAACAATATGGGCTGAAAAGCCACCTGTTATATAACTCATCTTCCACAAGTATATGATTGTACGCTAGTGTTTACAATGTGCCGACAGTTGCACTGCAGTCCTGTTAAATATAGGATTGTTGTTTAAAAGTTAAGAAGTCTCAGAAATATTTTACTTCCTTCAGGTAATGACATCAAGGCTCAAGCCAAAAACATTCCAAACTCAAGTCTTGCATATTGGATTTCATTTTCTTTTGACCAGACTGCTGTGATACATGCATTCAGTTTTTGAGCGGGGGCTGAGAGTAGCAGCCAATCGGTGAACAGAGTTGAGCCTGTCTCGGGTTTTCAAACTGTAAAAACAGGACAGCTTGGACAGAGAATATTAAACCTCACTTTGACATGGAAATGATCTTATCTGTATGCAAAATGTAGACTACGTGTAAGTGAATTTCCTGCTTGTTATGTTGGGGTGCTGCAAGTTGTGAAAGCATGCATCCCCTGAGCCTGAATGAAGTGGTGCAGTCTCTTTAATAATAACCTTTAGGGACAACGTCCAAGCACATGGAGTTCAAAGTCAAACCCAATGTGTTTTACATTAAAATCAGGATGAGATATGACTTAAATCGAGGACCAAATTTTAACGTGCGAATCATCATTTAAAAACACTGAACTTTCCTAGATATTACCTGGACTTCTGAGTTAGGATCTACTGGCTGAAGGCTAAACCAGTGCTCCTTCCCACTGTATTTACACAGGTCATCCTTCCGGATTGACACCTTGCCTGTAAAGACCCAAGCACACATATTAAACTGATGCTCATTCACTGAGATCAGAAGATATACTTGTGCAAGTGCATTACTTAATGCAACTTACCAACAGGTAGGTCCCTTTGGAAAACGCTCTTGGTATAAACGTAGAAAGATAAACACTGAAATGGACGTGGGACCTCAAAGTAGAAGTCTTCTCCATAGAAAGGGCTGTAAATAAAGGCAGAGGTTTAAATTAGCAAACAAGGTGGCATCTTTTGGGGGAAAAACAGTGCGTGAGGGTGAATGTGTGTAGTAAGTGCTGCATTGTGTGATAAACTGGCCAGATTAGTGGCTATTACCTTATTCAAGCCGTGACACATACAGGTAGGCTTAATTAATGATTTGTTAAACTTGATGCTTGATTCTCGACTGCATGCAGCGTTAGCGGATTTAAAAGACTACATTTGGTGTAGTCTACAACTTTTTTTAAACATCTCTGATAACTGGTACGCTGGAAAATAAAATCTCCATATTCATTTGGGTTTTATTGAGTTTGAAACACTTATGCAATTAGAAGAAGTTGGGGAAAAGTGTCAATTTATTTTACCAATACAAAACACACACACACAAGTTTATCTAGCCAAGTTGACTCCTGGCAAATAACCACAACAGTGGGCATTGGGAAAAACCCTCTGCATCATGTGCAGATCCTGGGATTAGGACCTGGTCTCTGCACATCTATGCCTGCTGCTCTATCAGGTCAATAGTATTTTATCTCTGTATCCAGCAATTGTGCATGTGCACTCCAATTTTGAAAATTGCTGCGACAGACAAAGACAGCAACTTAAATAAATAATATAATGTGGGTGACGCAATCAATATTAACTGGTTCTTGTGTTGTTGAATGCTGCAGACAGCTACGTTCACTTCATGCATTTTATATTTGCAATTTTCTCAACTACATCTTTGCTGTCCATTTAATTCTACACTGTGAAATCATGTGATCACCAAATCAAATCCTCATGTAATATACTGCTGTTGGGTTATAACAATGTTGTAATTACTGTGATACCAAGTTGTTTTTATGGTCCTAGATTATGTGAGGAAAAAAGAAAACAGACAACTACTGAATAAACCGGTGTGGTGCACAAGTAATAACATAATAATATGATCATATTGAGCATAAGTATGATAAAACACAGGATTTTATCATTTACTAGGAAATGAGCGGTCTGAGCAGAAGGTGGACAACACAGGGTGCCCTTATGACTCATCAGGGTTGTGGGAAATGTTCTTGCTATGTTGTGGCTTTAAATCCATCACTTTTGCCATCCATTCTCGCCAAACCCTTTCTTGCCATTCCCTTAATATGCAGCCAAGCAGTGTACAAACCCTCTAACACTTATCTGTGAAGTCTGTTTTTGTTAAATTCCTGTACCCTCAGCAAAGTAAATGGGAATATGGAATAAAAAAAAAAGAAAACGAAAATGACTTGTTAGGTTTGTAAAGTGCATAAAAAGGGGCAGACAGATAATACAGCTAAGGAGAGACAATCTACTGAGAAACGTCTTGACACCGTCGACCAGGACAGATGGAAGGGGGGGGGGTCGTTGCACTAGTAACAAACAAACATCCATCCATCCGCTATACCTAATAACAATGTGCAGTGTCATCCATGAACTTTCAGTGGAATCATTTTGTGGGTATCATATTGTACCATCTAATTAATGATTTCAAGAACATGGTATTTATTAAAAAAACAAACAAAATCTGTTATTTAGATGTATGATTTACACAGGGGAAGAGTTGTGTCCTATGTAATTGCATTCAACATCAATTTGATTATTTTATAAGTAATTCTGCATACATTTGCCATGTCAATAGGGAATCAATACATCATCATACACCCTGGACAGGTTGCTAGTTCACTGCAGGGCTAACACACACGCAAATTTAGAGTTTCCTATCCGCCTAACCTTCATGTCTTTAGACCGTGGCAGGAAACCAGAAGAAACCCATGCAGATAGGAGGAGACAGCATGTGCTATAATACTGTATAGCCTAGCAGCAAAGTGGTTAGATCTCTCTTCTGTTCAGCACAGGTCTCAGTGCCCTGTAGGAGCTGGCACAAACACAGAGGGCTCAAGCATCTGTGCCACTCAGTGCTGCCAACATAACTACCTCATGACCAAGAATGCAGAGCTAGACAGCTTGATCTGACATAGCCGATTGTAGGTTAAGCACTACCTCAATGTACATGCTGCCTGCAGATGGACCACCTGTCCCAAACAGACTGGACAGTACTTATGGAGTTGGACTGGATTAACCGTTCATATGTTCAAGTAAATCTGCAGTCCCTGTCTTTTAAATGTTTCTTACAAGTCACCTTACGTTGGCCAGGTAAGTTGACAAAGTTTGAAGGTCTGTTCATTTGGGGAAAGAAACAAAAAGGTAAATGTAGCATCAAACTGATTGGCAGCTGACATACATTATAAGCAACCTTTTAGACACTTGCATGGTGTATACCTAGGCCAGTTTTAAAACAAAAATAACCTAAAAGGAGTGCGACTCAGACATGTGTTTGCCTGTCAAACATTATAGGAGTTTAGAGGTCATGCGCCTCAATGAATTATACTTTACAGTAACATTATCTCAGTTTAAAAAAAAAAAATTAATAAGCACTTGTAAATTAGGTACAAATATTCACTACTAGTATTGAGGGAACTTGGTCCTACAGTTCTTCCATCCCTGCACTGATGACTCCCTCTACAATTCATGCATCTTGGATGGTAAAATATCTTGCCTGACACTTCCTCACTGGGTTTGACCAACACATCCAGTGTACACCCACACATCCTCCTCAACATCACATAGAATGTTGCACTTGTAACCTCCTTATTCTGTACACTCTCAAGCATACACCCACTGTACTACCTTCCATCCTGTTGCCATCCTAGCTTCTGAATAATGCGAGAATGCTAGGTAGAGACACTTGACCACAATGGTTTGAACATGCCTGCTGTATCCAAGGGATTACCTGCAATTAAAGCTTCCATATGGCCTTTAAACCATAAGAAACAAGAGCCCATACAAATGGTATGAGTGAAGCACCATCAAATAAAAAAAGATAACACACAATGGGCCACATTTGAGTGATTATTAAGATGTGCTAAACAGAGGCTAAGGTAGTTGAGAGTGACACAGAGAGAAAGACAGGGGAGAGCGTGGGAGGACACACTTCCTCAGAGACAGTAAAACCCTTTTCAACAGCACTGAAATCAGGAGAGAGAGAGAGAGAGAGAGAGA
>JAVQJF010060226.1:0-13165 GCA_036023855.1 Gadopsis marmoratus
TTGATATCCATATATATCGACATACAACAAATGTATGCAAAGTCACAAGCAATGAATTGTGTGAAACTTAATATTTGTGTTACATAAAACTTACAATAGGTAACTTACTGGCAATTTACTGGTATTACAACTTGTTTGAAATCAAATTCAGGGTTCGAAATTAGCCATGGCCCGTGGCCACAAAAAGTTAGTTTGTGGCCACCAGATACTCCTTGTAGGTGGCCCCCAGTGGCCACCAAGTTTTATCCCTGTATTTTAGTTATTAGAGTGTCACAATTAATGAAGGCTCTGTTAAGTTGCTTCAAATTGCCTTTTCCGTATAGGCCAGTGCTTGAAAATGTTAGCGTCTAACCCTTTTAATTGGAAGTGTGTAGACTATCGAAGATATAATCACATGAGCATATAATCATGGCAATTCCTGTTATTGTCCAGACATGATCTTAATTGGGTTCCCTTTTCCAGGTCCCAGCAGTCTGTCGTTCAGGAGTCACACTTGTGGAGAACTGAGATCGGATCATGTGGGAGAGAAAGTCACTCTGTGTGGCTGGGTCCAATACATCAGGTATTACATGCTGAGATGTATTGAACAGTTACAGCAGAAGTATTTAAAGCTATGTTAGACATTGCCTTCAAACACCAGTGGATCCAAACAGAGGGTCACCAGTTTAACAAGACTGTGATTCTGCAGACATGCCAACAGCTCTGTGAGGATGCACCTAAACAAAGCAGTGCTCTGAGCTAAATGCTAACATTAGCATGCTGACACAGGCAGGTGTCACGCTTACCGCGTACCATCTTAGCTTAGCACGTTAGCCTGCTAACGTGCGCTAATTAGCATTAACCACAAAGTACAGCTGTGGCTGATGGGAAAAGTCATTAGCTTTGCTGATATTGGGCCATAAACCAAAGTATTGAATACATTACATTTTGCCCTGCACTCCATAAAAAGTTATTACAATTAATCCTGGGAGGGACCGTGAATGGCTGTACAAAATATCATCGCAATCTTTTCAATACTTTTTTGAGATACTTAAGTAAAAGCCATGAACGTCAACTGGATGGTGGGTGCTAGAGGAAAAGTCAGAGGATCAGCAAAGTCAGTAGGATTCACCCTGAAGTTTATTGCAATGCTTCCAGTAGTTGTTGACATATTTCAGTCTGGATCGAAGTGGTGGACCGACATTGTTTCTGCCTCCAACAGGCAAGGCTTGTTTGTCATCCTGCGAGATTTCAGCGGCCTGACACAGCTTCTAATTCCTCAGGAAGAAGTAAGGGTGAAAACTATTCAAATACCACAATACAATCTGTCTAGCCTGGTATTACTATAACAAGAAGTAGCTAATAAGCCTGTTGATAATAACGTCAAACTATTTCCAGCAACAATAGGAATTTACCAAAGTAAAAACAAAACTGGAAAATACCAATAAAATTGTGTTTTACCGGAGTTTTTCTGTGTTTTCAAGTCAGCGAGTAGTTTGAAGGCAGTGCTGTGTGATCTCACAGTCGAGTCTGTCGTCAAGGTTACAGGAACAGTCAGCCGGCGACCAATGGGACAAGAGAACAAGGTTCGTGTATAATATTAGATCATGACTGGCTGTAAAGAGCAGGTCCTCTTAGTCATATGAGGATATTCTGCACTGCTAAATCATAAAATAAAAGCCCTTTTTGCCCGTTATGGCTTGCATGCTGTAGAGCAGCTTAAAATACTGTTAACAGGACAAACATATTTTCACCCCTTTGGTCCAAACTTGGAATCTAACCTGAGTTTTTATTGATTGTGAAGCTGCACACAGGCGGTCCTGGTGGGTGTGGAATCACATGGGCATTGATATTTGTTCCTTTGTCATTCACGCATAACTCATTGGTGCCTTATTGCCTACGACTTTCTCAATGGCTCTGAACCAAATATACTGTAGCTGCAAGTATGAATAAGATATAAACGTGTCATGTTTGTGGCACCCCCTAGTGGCAGAATAATCCCAGGACTAGAGGCTCGGACCGAGCATCCAAATGGAGCTGAAGCCAATTTTGATTTATGAGCGTTTATCTAAAATTGAACTTGAAAATATATCATTTCAAAACAGTTTGGAATATCAACAAAACGGAAAACAACGGTTTTCCGGATTGTTGCAGGGGTGCTTCAATTTTGATGCTAATTGATCAGAATTTGTAAAGTAGATAAATTGAAGTAGATAAATCAGATTTGGGCAAAATTCAAAATGGTGGAAAATCTATGGGTCTAAAAGAAGGATGTGGCTCAGGAAATAGTTCCTTGGGCAAGACACTGAAGCCCAAATTGCTCTCCAGCCTCCAGTCGGGCCAGCGCTTTGCATGGTAGCTCGCTTTCGTGTGTGTGTGTGTAACAGCACCGTTTAGAGTGCTCCATCTTCTCATTCTGCTGTGTCCATGCCAACAGGGGATGCCGACCGGAGAAATAGAAATCCTGGCTGATAGTGCGGAGGTTTTCAATGTGTGTCAGAAGCTGCCTTTTGAAATTAAAGACTTTGTCAAAGTAAGTGTTTTATGTTACATGCATGTGCACTGTTTTACAAGTATTATCCTTGTTAATAATCATGAGTGATTGTGTTTCTGTTGTGTGATTGTACAGAAATCCGAGCCTTTGCGGATGCAGTATCGCTACTTGGACCTGAGGTCCTCTCAGATGCAGAAGAACCTCAGACTGAGATCTCAGCTGGTGATGAAGATGAGAGAATACCTCTGTAACGTGCACGGTATGGAAAGGGAGATTAATTTTCTCCATTCAATGACTCGTTCCAGGACAGTGGCTGACTGGTGATCGCACACATTCACGTTGCCAAGCATACTGCCCTTGATGAGTCTCCACGTAATGTGACCTGTTCAGTGGAATAAGAGGACACAGAGGAATCCTACGGAAACAAACGACAAACTCAACTGTTTCTAACTGTCTCTCTTTCTCATTTGCAGGTTTTGTTGATGTGGAAACTCCTACCTTGTTTAAAAGAACACCAGGGGTAAGAAGGTCCTTCATCTTTGAATGACTTCAGCTGCACAGAATCAAAGTCACATTAATGCTTCTTTGCCAAACGAACATTCAAAGAATTTGTCTTCAGTTTGCTGTGTGAGGAAAAAGAAAATTTCTCTAAAATGCAGGGAAATATTATGGTTTGGGATTCATTCATATTATCAAATCTTGGCTTAGGTTATCAGATCAAAACCGACATTAGTTTCTATTTTACTCTATGAGTCACTTTGTAAGAGCGGGTGTCACTTTTGTCAAATGGTGGTTGGAGCAAAGCTCCCGTGAGGCTAACGCAACACATTCATTTTTATATACAGATAGACGGAATAAATGATCCCCAGACTTTGTTTGTTATTTTGTGTTTCAGGGAGCCAAAGAGTTTCTGGTTCCGTCCAGAGAGCCAGGGCGGTTTTACTCTCTACCCCAGAGTCCACAGCAGTTTAAACAGCTTCTAATGGTGGCTGGAATAGACAGGTGCGTACAGGCTTGAGCAGAGAAAAATGAAACGTTTTTTCCAGTGCTAGTCCGTTTGCACCGTTATAGGGAGACCCAACTGCATGAGTGAACACCCAGCTCCGTGTGCATCGTGGTTGGGCTGTGTGCATGATGATCTGCACATCTTTTTATATATCTTTGTTCATTCAAAGGAGTTTAAGGAGTTGGCATTGAACCTGCACACCGTATTATACAGTATGTACCTCATTGGTTGGATCTAGCGACCTCTTACAGCAGCTATAATCGCTATATTTATAATAACAATGACAAATTCAAATGACAAAAACAAGTGTGATAATGTAGGGATTTAGAATTATCACCTGAATCTGCCGCTTACCTCGGCTTTGCGGCGTTTTATGGTAAGCTTCAGCTCTTTGTTTTTAGCTCTGTCTCGCCTCTCGCATAGCAGGGAGCTGTTTTTAGCAACAAAAAAAAAACAAAAACAAAACAGCACACAGACACAGTTAGTGACTAGCTGGTGAAGAAAGTGGAGCATTTAGCAGCTAAAGAGCCAGATATTCCCCTTGGGACTTGGTAGAGACCACAAACGGAGTTAACAGAGAGGGAATATTGGACTTGCATTCACCAGGTGGACACACAAACTCCAAATGAATGATGAAGGTGAACATTGATGTTGTTTGTACTAGAGCGTAGTACTTGGGAGTAAATGTACTTAGTTACTTTCCACCACTGACGGCTCTTGGTTAGTGACCATCGATTGTACGCTACTAACTACCATCATGCATTGCAAAGACAGAAAAGCAGCGTCAATTTGGACGACTGGCAGATTAATGTTCACACTGCAGCTGTAGGTTTTACTGCTTGGATTCACGCTGTCATATGTCATGGTCAGCCGCCTTTAGTCTTTGTCCTTGTTGTCACTGAGGCAGGTACTTCCAGATGGCTCGGTGCTACCGAGACGAAGGCTCCAAACCAGACCGGCAGCCAGAGTTCACCCAGGTAAGACGAAGGCGGGGCCCCACATTGCGGGATTTCACCCTTCACCTCATTCATCACATTTCTATGAGTTACTTAGTGTGTGCTGGGCTAGTACAGGCAATATAGGTAGCTCACTCACTCACTCCTGAATTAGATTTGTCCTGTATTTGATCCAGTTTTCCTTTACTTGGTCCTGGTGTTAACTTGGACCTAACTAGCTGGTTTACAGCTCTGACCTGTGCCCTCTGAATGGTTACCCTCTGACGTTCTCTTCCAGGTAGACATAGAAATGTCTTTTGTGGACCAGGCAGGTATCATGTCCCTGGTGGAGGGTTTGTTACAGTACTCCTGGCCTGCAGAGAAAGGTCCCATTAAGGCTCCCTTCCAAACCATGACATATGAAGAGGCCATGCGGGACTATGGTGTGGACAAGCCTGATACCAGATTCGGTATGAAGGTGGGTGATTTTTGGGTTGTTTGAGTTATTTTTGTTTGTATCTTAATGTATTTTAGATGACTGAATATCAGACAATTTCTTGTGCTTTCTTAGGGCTCACATTAACTGGTCCTTCTTCGGGAGAATAGAATTAAGATCTTTGCATGACAAAACTGTTATTACTGTTTGACATTTGTGATGAAAGTTGTTGATGATTTGTTTTCTCATTTTCATAATTGTACATTTAGCTGTTTAAGAACACACCCGTCACTCTGTCTGAATCCCGGTCTTTCTTCTCATCTGTCTGTTTGTCCAGCTGATCGACCTCAGTCAGGTTTTCCTGTCCACGGAAATTGAATTCCTCAGATCTGGTCTCAGCCAACCAGGAGGCTCTGTTCAGGCCATCTGTGTCCCCAGTGGAGCAGTAAGAACAAAACAGTTTCCTGTTGAAAGAAATCCTTAGTAGCTTACTGTACATACATGATGAAGTACAATGCAATAATAATTAAAACAAAAAGCTGTTCCACATCAAAACCAAACTGTTTGGTAAGGAACAGGTTTGCCGATGTGTTTTTCCATCCGTTCCTTTGTCGCGCCCTTTACAGCTGTCTGCGCCAAGTCATCTTCTGTGTTGTGTTTGACTACAGAAACTATTTGCTGGGAAAGATTTGGAAAACCTCAAACAAACAGCTAAGACTCAGTTTGGCAAGGTAGGTTTGTCTTTCCTCCTTCTCTCTTTCTTTACTTTCACAACAATCGCAAAATATTTGTGAAGTCACCATTTCACGTCATGTCAGTTTCTTGTTTTTTGTGGAAAAATGGAGACTGGTTACAGGAAATAAAATCATGAAAGAGAACAATTAAGGATAAAAGTAAGAGAAGGAATGGAAGCTAGACAGCGATATTTTTTCATTTTATTTCACACTTATTTCGCACTCCTTTCTTTCTTTCATGCTGGTTTTGTACGTTACCATATACCACTACCTCTGTAATAGATGTATATAAGTTACTGTATATATTGTTTTAATTTTAATTTTATTCTGATTTTGGATATTTGTGTGCAGCGTGATGGGGGTTACAACTTTAATTTCATGCAGCCCTGTGTTGTAGAATCACTAATAAATGAATTTGAACCTTGAAATGTCCACAGAGATGTGAGTGGATCAATAATGGCAGATCCAGGGTCAGACGTCTGTAATACATTAGTGACATAGTTGACGTACGATGAATAATCGGGGTGGTTCCAAATCAGTTCTATACCATTTTACTCTTATAGAAAAAAACTCTTAAGCTCTATGCCATGCTGAAATGATCGTACATTTAGGGGCTGTTAGAATTATTGACACCACATACGTGAACATCATAAATAGGGCTAAATTATGCTACAAATATGCTAATTAGCATACTCCTGGCGACACTGCATCCCTCAGTTTCAGATTCAGATGTTGCTTAAAAAAAAAATCTTTGTTTTGTCCCAAGGAGCTCAGCGTGGTGCTGGTCAGAGCAGACGGGACACTGAAGTCTCCCCTGAAGAAGCTGCTGTCTGTCACAGCCACACATGAGCTGCTGCAGAGGACTGGAGCCAAGCCAGGAGACCTGCTGCTAATGGCATCCGGTTCCCTCCACACTGTGGTAAGAGACCCGCTGACATCAAACTTCCATTAGGTTAGAGTGACTAAGGTCTCGCCCACACCGTAGGGGAAAACAACTCATCGCTCTCCTTTGACTTTGTGTTGCGTGAGGGTGCCTCCTTGTCACTTCAGTCTGCTAGCAAACAACAGAAACAGGCCTAAAAGCTGCTGTGTGGTGGGACGCCACTAACCAGCAGTGTAAAGAACCCAGAGGTAAGGTTTTGTAGAAGCTGCCGGACCCAAAATCTGAGCCTTTAAGACAAACGTGGATACAGATGTCCATTTGCCAACGTATGTTTGCAGAAAGCATTTTGTCACCAGTCAAATATCCAAATACCAGTTTTCGGCTAACTGTATTGCTGTAAGTTAAGCTAAAGCAGAAGACGATGCAGTGTTATGTTTCCTCTTCTGCTGTCTCTCCATGCTACCCTTGCTCTCTCCTGTGCCTTGCTACATCCTGCTCTGCTCTCAGCGGCCGTTGCTGGGTGGTCTTCGCCTGCAGTGCGCAGAGCTCTTGGAGACTCGCGGCGTTTCAGTCTGCGACCCTTCAGCCTTCCACTTCCTGTGGGTTGTCGACTTCCCTCTCTTCTTGCCCAAAGAAGAGGAGCCGGAGCAGCTGGAGTCAGCCCATCATCCATTTACTGCTCCACTGCCAGAGGACACACCGTTGCTCTACACAGAGCCACACAAGGTAGTCATGTAGACTCACTCAAAGTCTGTTTTAATCTGTGTCATTTTTTATTCATTTTTTCATTCATTTTTGGAAATGTACAGGCTTATGGGGCTGTATTCTGTCATTCCAAGGTACGTGGTCAGCACTATGACCTAGTGTTGAATGGCTGTGAGATTGGAGGAGGCTCCATCCGCATCCACAAGGCCTCAGAACAGCTTCATGTTCTGAAGAATATCCTCAAGGTCGGTAATTGTATATTTTGCCAGTGTTCATTTTAGCCTTTGTTTGGAATTGGGTTGAATCAGTTACCAGTCATAACTGTTTATGACTTGTGTCGTGCTGCAGGAGGATCCCAGTCTACTCTCTCACCTGCTGGAGGCCCTGGACTCAGGAGCACCACCACATGGAGGTATTGCTCTGGGTAAGGACCGCAGATTATGTTCTCCCATCATTCATTCACACTCTTCATAGAAACTGGGGAAGCGGTGAGGCTGCCCAGTTTGCTGTGTTCAGTGTGATTCTGACCATAGACCTCAGATGCAGACACTTGTGGGTGCAAATGGATTTTGCTTCCATTCATTTACACATAATATCCTCATGTTCAGCGACTCCTGCTACAGTTCACAGTTTGAAAATCGTGAAGAGTTGCGAGTTATTAAAGTGTTAACATGTTCTGATTTGACAGTTGAGAAATGTATTGTGACATTTAATACTACTAATAACAATGCACAATTCATGAGCTAAAAGGGAAAAATGGCCACGGATTTACTAAGCCGCTTCCTCCATGATTTCTAGGTTTGGACCGGCTGGTCTCCATCATAGTCGGGGCTCAGAGCATCCGCGATGTCATTGCCTTCCCCAAGTCATTCCGGGGTCATGACCTCATGAGCTGTGCCCCTGACTTGGTATCCGCGGAGGAGCTGAAGTCTTACCACATCGCTGTCAAATGGCCAACAGAGCGAGGAGGGGGAGAAGAGGGGAAGTGAGGAGGTAAAGGAGCTAGAGATGAAGAGAAAACAGAGGAATGCATGATGCCTTCCCAGATCTCTCTAACCCACACAACAGAGGAAAGAGCGTGAGGACGAGGAGACGGAGATGTGCAGGTGTACAGACTGAAGCCTATGAAGATGTCTGCCAGCTGTCCGGCAGATATGAGGAGGATAGCGAATGAGGAAGAGGCGATGTTGTGGCTCCATCTCAGTACGGTTACTTTGAAATGGAAGAGAAAAAGGAACCACAGCATATAGGGTGGAAATCTGAAACACAGACTGGTTCAACAAAGAAGAAAAGTTTACTACAGGTCTCACTGATAAAGAATGACACCTGAGGTTAGACTGGTATGTTGGTTTATAGATACTGAACCTTTGTTATGATGGGGACTCCTTCCAGAACAACACATCATGTAATCATTGTTCAAATGTTGTTTCAGAGCTCCTTCCACCTTTATTAGAATATGACTCTGGAGACACATTTTAAACATGTAATTTGTTGGGATGCTAAGTTTAAGCTTCCTGCAGGGAAGTTAGTATTCTCAGGAGTTAGTAGAGACCAAAAATGGAGCTAAAAGATGGGTGAATATTGGACTTATGTTCACCAGGTGGCCAAAACATTGCAAATAAATGATAATATTGCTC
Source organism: Gadopsis marmoratus (assembly GCA_036023855.1). Taxonomy (NCBI): domain Eukaryota; kingdom Metazoa; phylum Chordata; class Actinopteri; order Centrarchiformes; family Percichthyidae; genus Gadopsis; species Gadopsis marmoratus. Next base: position 8,810 of record JAVQJF010060226.1, read on the forward strand.
AGAAACTACTGAATGTATTAATATTCAGCTAACAAGTTTGCCGGATCAACCTAAAAGGTGATGTCCATTTTGTGTTCAGAACCTGTTACCACTGCCCCAAAATGTCCAAAACATCTGCTATGGCATGTTTCAGACATTTAAGTGTGTGTTTGGCTGTACTAACATGCATATCAACACCATCTTCACATCCACCTGTTCCACTTTTCTGGATCTCTTTTCTTTCTTTCTCTCTCTTTCTCTCCCTCCCCTCCCACCCTCCCACCCTCCCACCAGTAGCAGTGCTGTGTGTACCTTGTGTATATTTTGTGATTTGTCTTTTTTTTTGTTAACAAGAATGCTTTTATTGCCTAATTATGTACATTCTAAAGATTATAATATAATAATTCAGTAGTAATAGTTTGAGTAATAGCGGTTTGTCTCAGTTTGAGTTGGCTTAAGAAAATATGTAGCAATGTAAGTAAGATCACTACATTCATCATTTCTATTCTGACCTTAGTGATCTCAGAAATCCCACCTCTGATCTGCTGTTATGAGGTTTTGTTCACTGGCATCAAGTGCCTCTGGAAGACCTGAGCAATCAGCGGTCGCCTGATTAGCTGCTGCTGCCTTAATATGTATATCAGGTCCTGAATACACGCAGGTTCCGGCCACAAACTCCGCTGCATATTAACATAATGCCGTTTTCTTAGTGAATCTGGCTGTCAGTACACCGTGTCAACAGCATGTAGGCTATATATAACATGTAACATAAATGGTTTTCACTATATTCCTAGGTACAATACATATATCACATTGCAAGATGCTGGAATTAGAAATGAAGAGTCCTTGTTGCAGCAGACAACAAGCTGATGCCTCCGGCTGCTAACATCAGCAGATATGTATTTAGGTATTTAGGTAACAAGTCACTAGCCAGTAGTAGCATGACACACCCAAATCTCTGACTGAGCTGTTGCCGAGCGAGTTGAATTGTGGGTGATGTAGGCACCAGGTTTTGAAAAAGGGAACGTGTGGCATAAAAAGACGATATTTGGATGTTTGTTTTAAACTGTCCAAATTTGAAATTTTTAGCTCCACTGATTCCCTATTATGTAACTAATCTAAAGTCATGAACTCCTTTGTAGTTGTAGTTTTTTTTTATATTGCACATAGCGCATTCCTAAATTTGAGCAGTAAAGTAAAATATTCAAGCTGCACATATATTATTCACATAAACTAGACTATTTTGGTGTTAGCTAAATATTCGTTTAAGCATAAATAGCGGGTATGAAAATTATTGGATAATTAAAAAAAAAACCCAAAAAAACACAGACAACAAACCTAAACTGATGACGACACCAGTGATGACCCGGAAGAGAAGCGAACAGACCCCTGTGACCTCTGCACGGCACGTAAGTTACGTTTGGGGAGGAGAAAAAAAAAATGAGCGAACAGAGATGTGATTGTCCCGTTCTGCTGTCGACACCAGCGAAGTCTCGGCTCTCTCCAACAAGTTAACAGCGAGAATAAGGACCACGGTCGAGCTGTCCAACTGGCGGAATGTCGTTGCAAACGGAGGCGACAGTCGCTCATTCGGTGAATTTCGTCAAGCGTCGGACGATGCTCATCGGCTAGTTAACTACTCGGAGTTCGCTCTTTTCTTTCATGTCTTCCGTTTGTTCTCCATTCAGCTGTTTGCTACACGACAGTCGACGTATTTATCCGAAAACTAAACGCCAGGTGCGACGCAGCCAATTAGCCGCTTCGTTGGGACCGTCGGTGGCGGCCACGTCAGCTAGCATTAGCTTATATACATATATCTAGCCTGATATACTGTGAGCACCTCGGTGCTCTTGGTTCGGTGTTGTGTTGCTACTATCCAACCAAAACGTAGAGGATATTTTTATTTTTTTCCCCCTGCTTCTATGGCTCCTATGGGTATCCGGCTGTCACCGCTCGGTGTGGCGGTGTTCTGCCTTCTCGGGGTCGGTGTCGTCTACCACCTGTATGCAGGGGTCATCTCCAGCCGCTTGTCTGCTTTCAGGTCAGGCTTTTTCATCAATTCCATAAATGATGTAACGTGAAATGATCTCACCGAAGGTACAGTAACTGCATCTGCGAGTGCAGGGCTTGCTTCACGCTTCCCACCAGTCCGCCACCGGCCACAACACTTCCGTTGTCTTTCAGCAAGTGTCCAGTCTCTTGTATGAGTGATGACTGCATGTTGATATTATCTGTCCAGCTGGTTGGTGTAGGTGGGCGTCATAGCAACATGTGCATGCACATCAGGATGCCTTTGGCCCTGTAATGTAAATCTCGATATATGCCAGTCAGTGTTGTCTAATGTCATTAGACATTATCCGGAATCCTCAAACATTTTTTTTTTTAAACCCATTTTCCAAATTGCGACTCTTCATCCAAACAAAGATGGTAGCTAGAAAAGGCATATCATCATCTCCTTGCTCAGTTTGTATAAGGTGAGTCAAAATCATCTATTGGTACATACTGATGCTTCCTTCAAATATTTGATGTATCCATAGACAAAATAACATTCAATAAATAAATCATAAATCTTGCGTTTTACAAAAAGAGCAAGGTTATTTCCAGGTACTTGGATAAGGAAATACAGATGGAACTTAAGAAACAGGTTTAGTCTTTCTTTCTTGTGCAACAGAGAAAACGTTGTAGTCCAGATTGGATAGCATTCTGGGATTAACTTCAGCCCTACTGCTGACCTTAAAGCATTACCATCATCTGGCTTTCAGTGGTCTTTGGGGGAAACACTGAATCTTTTGCGATTGTCTGACATGACAATGGTTTGATTGTAAGTGTCCAAAACCTGCTTCCTCATTCACCTTCCAAACACTGATGTAGTTTCACAAGGTTTGCTGTGTAGAAAGGTAAAAGCTTTATTTAGTCAGTGCTGATTTTGAGGCTAGCTGCTGTTGTGTCCTGTCCTCTCTGCAGACAGAGGAGAAAAGTGGATCTGAGGGACCTGCTGGCTGTCTCAGTGGAAGCTGCAGTACTAGGTGGCAGAGAGGTAAAAACGTTGTTCTCGCAGCTCAATGAACAAATCAATGTGAAGTAGGCTGTCATAATATTTAACTAAGAAGAATTATAAAGTAATTCACTATTAATAGCTTGCCGAGTCTGAGTTTGTTTGATCTGGGTTTTTTATTGAGGCAATACATTTCCTGAAAGTAGCCACCTGTTTAAAAACAGCAGAATGTTTTGGGTTTTTTTCTCACAAGGTGAAGACGGTGCGTGATGAAAATGGCCTGAAGGAGAAGTCAAAGGGCAAGACAAGGGAGGGAGCCAGTGAACCTCTGACTATGGGTGACCTGCAGTCTCATAGAAAGATGTTTAACCTCATAAGCAACACCTTCCCTGAAGTCACAGTGAGTACAACCACTGTAGCTGTGGTACAAGTTTCTTTTATTCTGCACTATCATTGTTGCCGTGTTCTAGCTTTCCTTTCAGTCATCAGTTGGTGTTACAGAATGCCAGTACTTGTGTTGGTTGATGAAGGATAAGCAATCTCAGTCATGACCATTTCCATTAACTAAGAGTTAAATCACAAAACTGTCATGAACTAGTAACCACAGAACCAAGGCTTTAATCTGATGTTAGAGGTGGACCTTTATCTGCAGTGGTCTCATCATTCCTTTACTTGCTTCAATTAGATTCGAGTCAGACTGGAAAGCTTAGTTGTGAGATGCCTTCAAATATTGTATCAAGTTTAAAAAATGGTACGGGGTATATCTCTGTCTGTACGTTTTTGTTTTCAGGTGAACAGTGAGGAACATGACAACATGCTGGATAAGACTGCAACCTGGAGCCGGGACATTCCAGCTGACATACTAGACAAGATAGAGGGGGGCAAGGAAGTTCCTTCTGAGAGCATCACTGTGTGGATCGATCCTCTAGATGCTACACAGGAATATACAGGTGTGCTTAAGTCATATTAATTTCCATTATCATTTTAGAAGACATATTGGACAATAATACAGGGTTCCCATGGTCATGGAAGGTATGAGATTAGAGAAGCTGTTTTGAAAATAGTTTGGAATTAACCGAGTGTTTTGGAAATGTTTTGAATATACATTTGCTTTGGCTATTGTTTAAAATCTGGTGCTGCGTGACCGTTGAAACCTCTAGTATCATGTGATAAACATCGGCGTTGACGCTGACCACTTGCTTATCCATACATTGATATGGATTGAGCATTTTAATAATGTTTGGCTTTCAATTCAATTCACTTCAATTTTATTTATATAGCGCTATATCATAACAGAGTTATCTCATAGCACTTGTTAATATAGAGCAAGTCCAAGCCAACTCTATATGTACAGACCCAACAGTTCCACCATGAGCAAGCGC
>JAVQJF010060241.1:0-10582 GCA_036023855.1 Gadopsis marmoratus
AACTGGAGGAAACTTAGGGTTCAGTGTCTTGCCCAGGGACACTTCGACATGTGGACAGGAGGCTGGAATCAGAACACCGACCTAAGGTGCCAAACTCCAAAGTCAACAGCTCTAATTCCGGAACCACAGCTGACTGACTATGGCCGGGAGCTGGATTCGAACAGCCAACCACAGTGTTGAAAGTCCACAAGTTAGCTAGCAACAGCATGGTATGTTCGTGTGTCCACTTTTCAACGTTGCAATCAAATTCCTCCAACGTTATGTCCCGCCTGCCTATCCTGCTTCACTCCAAAATGCGTCACGATACGGAAGCTAATTACTCTCAAAATGCCGTTTTATCTGGACTTTAACCGGGGACCATCACTTTAGGATTAACAACCTGTTTTTAATATAAGCATGGTCCAAATAAATGCCTCAGCCAATATTTGAGAATGTACATAGTACGCCTATGCAACAAACATCCCTGTGGTTCATGTGCCAAATACTGAGGATTCTTTTTTACATCAGCAATTAATATTGTTGCCTGTTCAATATTCTTAATATCATTTAAACCCCAGATGAGAGTACAGTATGACACTGTGTATCAAACGGTCAGACAGTATGTTGAACCTGTGTTGCCTGGCAGGAAGGTAATGGGAAGCACAAAGACAGTGAAAGAATGATGTGAAATGTGACGTCTGTGTTAGTGCGTCCGAGTCTCATCGCTCATCATTCTGATCCCGCGAGGCTTCGTTTCGAGTGACATGAGCATCAGCAGAACGCTGACAGGGGATCAAGTACAAGGCTCCTGTGTCTCTCAAAAAAATCTAATGAAAGAAACAGCCACAGAAAGAAAAAGAAAAAAGGAGCAGAAGGGAGGGGCAAGACAAGCAGGGAGGAGAAAAGGTGGTGAACATAGAGAGAAGACCTGAAAGAAGGAAGAGAAACATAACAAAGCTAGGAGAGAACGTGATGACTGTAAATACGAAGAGGTAATGTGAGCTGGGAGGATGAGATAAGACGGTAAAGAGTAGAAAGCAGTAAAGGAGAGAATAGAGGGAAGAAGATTAGGAAAGGATAGAAAAGTGGAAGGGACAGGGGAGGAAAGTAGAGGGAAGCAAAGAAAAGGATAGGAAAATAAAGGGAAAGAAAGGAATGTGCAGAAAAGGAAAATAAGAGGCAAGAGGAAAGGGAATTGCGGAGAAAGAGATGATCAGATGCGTATGACAGGAAGGGAAATAGGGCGGATGAGGAGATGAGAACAAAAACAGACAGAGAGGCAGAGTGGAGAGCGATGGGTGAGAGGGGAAATGTACAGTGAAACAGAAGAGCAAGACTGGAAGATGAGCTGAGGCAGCGAGAGAAAAGCCTCTCGACGCGTCCTTATCTGGTTCAGAAGCCCAGATTTCCAGAGTAATGGCTGGCAAGCTCCCGGTAATCACGGCAGAGGCCAGAGTCCCTCCACTCCAATCCCTCTCCTCGCCAAGCAACTTGGAAACGCCAACACACCATGAACATCGTGACGCTCATCTGAATGTGGGTGTGTGAAACATGTTGTTGTCTTTCCCTAAAGGAGACATCGAGGAACAGACGTTGCTGTGAGCGGTAAGGGCTGCACCAACCAAACAACGCACACCACCACCCAAACTCTTATCGAACAGGGAGCGACAGGGCACATAATTGCATCTGTCAAACACGTCATGTACTTCCAGTTTACATGACAGGGAGGGCCGGATACCTAACAATGTGTCTTTGTGTTTGATGTTAGCTTGGCATCCCTTTCCATCCAACTGTCACATTGTTCAGTGGTGTAGAAATGTGGCACTGCTGTTTATCTGTCATTCTGACACGGTGGGCGGAGGGAGTGGGGTCACACAGGCGTTGGGGAAAGCAGGAAAACCCCATTAACAATAAAGGTTCCCATAAGAGACTGGCAAGCTGTGGACTGAAGCATGCATGTTTCCCAGTGATTACTGTGACCTTGGGGAAAGCAGGATGGACAGGAAGGTGTAGAATTCACACAGGACTCACATTGTCTGTTCTGAGCTTCTTGGCAGGGCAGCCTCCATCCACAGGATGTAGCATGTAATACAGCCGCACTTTGTTGGCGTGTTTCCGACTCTGAGAGAAAGAAAAGGAAATATAGTGAGTAAAGCAGAATTAAAGTGGTAGATTCTTGTTTCGGTGATGTCTCCTCGGGCGCTACGATGGCCTCAACTGTCAAACAGGGCAGCCAGTTCTTTTTCCTTGAATTTCATGCCCTCCCTCACTTCCCCTCAGCACTTGGTGTTACGTGGAACCAGGCATAGAGTCCAAGTGGAGTAGATTTAACACTGAAGACATTTACCCTCGTCTGCTGGCTCCACAAATACTATTCAGTGACGATTTGTCTGTGCATCACAGTTGTCTTCTTTGTCTTCAATAACGATCAAAATAAAAGGTATTCATAACACTTTCCTGGACGAAGCAGGGGCAGTTTAAAAACACAGAAACCATGTAAACCTCGGTTTGTTAAAGTGGCCATGATGGATGTGACAACGTGACAATGTGAAAAGGGTTACTCGTAGCATCAGCTTTGGTTCTCGCAGCCCCAAAATGCATGCTGGGTAGTGTGCACAGCGCATCATTGTTCGCTCGCTCCCTCTGCCCTGGGAGGGTCCATCTCACACCACTCCACTTCACTATTCAAATTATTGGAACATCATTTAACATGACGACAAGGATGAGAGGGGTCTGGTTGAACCACTTCTGAACACACCTCCGTAATTCGGACATTCAGATTGGTAGTAAGTGTGGTGGTAAGGCCAAGGTCACTATCATTTAATTGAGCTACAGCTATTTTTGGCACATAGGATGTACTGGGAGGTATCCGGAAGATGTTCCATTGATGCCGGAACCACTGCTATCCCACCATCTAAAATATCCCAAACAATCTAGCCTCACTATTTAAGTGCCAAGTGTTGATCTGGTTTCAACGAAACGTGTGATAATGCTGGTGGAGTCAGCACCCAGTTGCTGCAGAGTATAAACACTCTGGGCAATCACTGTCATGTACTAATGATATTGTGATGAGAAATTGCCATGTTAAGTGCCTCGCTTTCACACTTCAGCTGACTCTCTGTTAGGCCAAGAGATATTGAACCAGGTTGAATTAATGTGCTACATCAATCTGTGATGGAGCTCATTTTAAAGTCACACATCATTTACAAAGACCTGAAAATGGCACTTTGCCTTTTCTGCCCTTTCCACTACCTGCTCCTGTTTCAACGGTCTGGCTTACGTTTGCGCCAGGTACAGGATGCATTAAAAATAGGCGAAGACTGTCAAATGAAGCCGCTGCCTGACACTGGATTGAATTGATAATTAGTGGTTCACTGAGGGTGAAGCGGGAGTCTGCTTACCAGCAGCCCATCGATCCCCCAGGATCTGATAGCACAGACACGACGGGGGAACGACGGGATTGGAAAGGACAGATTAGTTTATCTGAGTGATTCTGCTTCACAGGGAGAAGCTTCGGATGTCAAGAGAAGCGATAAAAAATAAAAAAAAGAGGAAGGAAAACCCAATCGCCCAATGTTAGCTGGGATTGGCTCCAGCCCCCCCCCCCCTGCGACCCTTCGGGATAAGCAGTCTGGTTTATGAATGAATGAATGGAGAGGAAGGAAAACCCTGCGTGATATTGTCATTGAAGCGTCAGAAGAAGCCACAGACGCAGGACAGTTTATAGTTACGAGATAGTGTCTGGTGAGGCATGTAGCAGCGTGGACAGGTGCCCTGTGCAGGCAGAAGGACAGCCGCCGGGATGTCTTCACAAGGGCACGACAGACAAACCCATCGCGTCTGGTCAGGGGGTGAGAGCGAGGCAGCAGGAATCTATTTGTCTTGTCTGTCTGCTTTCCTGGCAGAGATACTGCAACCCGAGTGCTTCAGCTTCTTTGAGGAAAAAAAACCCCCATCCAGCTTGAAAAGACTGACGGGTACATGGCAGGTAACTCTGCAAATAAACTGCTTCTGGTTTGATCAACTCCCTTTTAAACAAATACTCCTGCAAACATTTGCAGAAAATGTGGGAAAGTGATTACACTTTTAGCTGACAGGAGCGAGATCAAATCATCTTCTGCATTTATGTAAAACACTAGTCTTGTTACTTGTGTATTTTGGGAATGTGAAGTGGTTTATTCATATTGTACTACCCTTTAAATATAAAATGCTCACTCCAGGAGTGGAGATGTTTCAAACTGGAAAAGAAAAGGAGGAAAATTTGAGCATTTGAAATTCAAAACGTTTTGTTGACTTACGGGTCAAAAAGACGTAAAAAACGGGGTATAGAGAGAGTGAGACGAGGACGTGGTTCGCCAGGAGACTGGATTACTGCATTTTATTAAGTGACTGTTTTAACTCTTTTTGTTTCAACGCTTGCTGATGAACACTCGCTACGGCGTGTGAAGTTAGAACGGATTACCGGGGTTTTGTTCCTTCCAAAGTAGCGAGAGTGATACTTTCAGTGAGGACAGCTAGCTAGTTGGCTAAGCTACCGCCGCACCGAGCGATCGGACACTCGCTTGCACAGAGACGGACTTCGGGAGGAGTTTCCGCCGTCACCGCGGAGGGTTTCGTCGAGGGACGGAGGTGTTTCGTTGTCGTGACTGGAATCACCTTCTCCATAAACGGAGACGGGTCGGGTGAGACTAATTCCTGCGAGTGGGGTAAACACTAATGTGACTTCACGCCATTGTTTTACATGAGCTCCGCCGATAAGCGCGCCAACGTACATTGTAGCAAGTTTGCTTCCATAAAATAAGGGAACAGATAAACTATGAAGTGCACTTCAGGCTAATATGAACTAAAGACTGAACACGATCTGAACCTCTTGTGTCCACCCTTTTTGTTTGTTTATTATTTTCCATATCCAAATGTTTGCTGTATTCTGTCAATTCTGTTTGGTAAAATAATACAGTTTTGGGATTTGAAATGCCAAATGGTGTGTGTTACTTCGTGTGCTTAAATAAAGTGATTTAAAAGTACCACAGTGACATGACTTGGGTTTCCACACCAAAGTCAACCTGCAGCTCTCATTTGTATCACACAGGTGAGAATCATTGATAACCTAGACTGATGTGTTAAAATGGAATGTCCCTTTCCCTGTTATAAAGCCTAAAAAGGGTTACATACTCATTTGTTAATTATTGTAATTGCTTATATACATTTTATATTCATTTATTTGCATAGCTTCCTAGGACACAGAGTCTGGTACTTGGTCTAGTAAGTCAATCAATCAAGATTTTTGTTCGTCACGTGTCATCATATAACCAGGTCTTTGAAGAACTAACTGCTGCACATTAAAGGAAAAGTTCAAAAGTTTAGGTAGTAGGATTACTGACTTACTTTCCCACCACTGGAAACAGAGGAAACAGCGAGCCTTCCTCACTCCAGAGGTAACAATATCCACCTACCAGTACCTCTAAAGCTCACTAATCAACAAATTATATTCGGTTGGTTTAATTCAGAAATAAAAATGAGATGTTGTGGTTTTACATGGGATCATGTGCCAGATTCCTTGCTCCCGGGCAAGAAAAATCAGGCACAAACCCTCTCATCTATCCGTTCTCCATTTCCAGTCTTAATGATAAGCCTAGCTGACCGGCTTATGGCAGTACATTCCTATTTACCATTATTCAAATGTACAGGTATGAGGGAGGTATTGATCTTCCATCTACTTCTTGGCAAGGAGTGAATAATCCAAAATGTCCAACTATTCCTGAAGTGATATATTCTCCACGTTGTCCAGAAGAAGAGGAAACGGAAGAGGTAAAGAAGCAAAAGAAGAACAGCAGTGAGCACATATAGGATACATGCCAATCCCCTTGTTTGATTGTTCCTCACTTTGATAACTTAGAACTATGATTGGGTCCGCCATCAACAGATGTTACGATGCTCCTAGTTCTCCTGGGATGAACTAGGATTGAAGGGCAAAGAGGCTCCCCAGAGGAGACTTGAACCCGGACACGCAAGACACACAGGGGTCCACACAGAACATCTGTGCCACCTCTGTTAGCATCATGAAATTTTAAAACGCACAACAAAACCAATTGTCCACAAGACAACTTGTCTTACATCATGCAAGGCAAATAATTCCAGCCTGCGTCTGTCTGATACCGTGTGCCACTGTGTTTGTGAAGTTTGTTCCACTTATGGAAAAGCGTGTCCCATAAGTGGTTCATTTAAAAATACACTGAAAGCGTCCATTTGGAAAGCTGACGTCTGTCATGTGGCTGTTTCTACAGTGTCTTAGCTCTGGTTTCTGTTAAATGATTGTTAATCCTGTACTATTGCATGCATCTTTCAAACCTGCAAAGCAAGCGGAGAATGTAGCTTGCATATGTGAGGTTATCTTGAGTTACCATCAGCAGATTAACATGGACTTCCATGAAATTTTGGGACAGACATTCACGTTACCCTCGATTTCAGCGCCATCATCAGGTCAAAATTTCAATTTGTGCAGTGCTTTGGTTTACACCGAGCCTGGGAAGTGGCAAGGTGGAGAAATCAAACACAAATGTGTGTATATTGTATATTTTGTCTCCTCACCCCTTTGTAGAGGGCAGCAAACTTGAGACCACAAATAACTAAATTGGCTCACAATTGTGTTTTATTTTTTGACACCTTTCATTCTCTGTATAATTATGACAACTGCTGTAGACTTTTTCTAAACTACATTACTGCACAATGATAAGAAATCTTTGACAATAAGAAAACCAAATTGGCTGTTTAATGTAGGGCTGCAACTAATGATTACGCTCATTGACCATTAATATGTTGATGATTTTCTCAATTAATCGATTAATTGTTGCGTCTATAAAATGTAACATCATCACTAATCATTGCAGCTGTAGTTCAGTGTGATGTATTACATACTGTGCTGTCTGTACGTCAACAAGTTTCAAGTCTGCAAGTGGATTTTCATGCCGTAGTACAATGAATGGAACCTAATGGACTGGAGGAAAGGAACAATACATTTAAAGAATGTGGCCCTGAAGATTGTAAGGTGTATGTGATTTGGATTAAATGGGCTAAAAGAAGAAAAGGAAAATGTTGTACATGCATAATGGGCACATTCAGCTGATGGGAGACTGTCCGTCATTAGTATAAATCCAAGTATACCTCAAATGTATAGCTGCGCAGGCATGATTCAGCTTGTCAGTTTGTCTGAGGACTCTGATTAGAAAAATGACCACCGACTGAGAACGTAACAAAACCATACTGGAACAGACACACTGTGGGTCACACTGCACTACGCGTTTTCATGACGGGGAAGCTGAGTGCACGCTTGACATAATCAGGATGGAAGAAAAATCCATACTGCATTACCACCACATCAGTGAGCGGATCGCTGCTTGTGTGAGCTCAGACGTTCCCCCTCCCCCAGGGGAGTACTGGAGTATTGTAGAGTACAAGGGACAAATACTCCCAGACATCCCAGACTAGACTGTAACACCAAGGCCAACTAAAACTAGCCTTGTTTCTAGTTGGATAAAATAAAAATGTACCCTTCTCATTTGTAAAAACTGATCTTCAGTGATATAAATAGTGCACGAGGGAGGGAGTAGTGTAGTGGAAAGTCGATGAGTGCACACTCGTTCCATCTAAACAGCTGTCAGCCAGGTGCTCTTGAGCTAAGAACATGACCCCACACTGCTCTATTGTAGCTGTTGAGTAGCTGCCAGCAGCAGGCTGTAGCTGTATGGTGTGAATCTATTCACTGTATGAATGTGAGGCAGGGCAGCATTGGAAATAATAACGTTATCTAATGACAATAATGACTTTAATGACGGTAAAAGCGTTCGGTACAATTGGGCTGAAGCTCCCAATGATATCATTATGTGCACTTGCAAGCACCGTACAGCGTTTTAAATGGCGCCGCTGTAATAATGTCCCTTTATATACAAAGGAACATTGCTAGAGCCCAGGTTTCTTGTTCTTGTCGTGATGCAACATAAATGGTTACTGAGTTTTACACAGTCAATAAAAATGTCAATTAAAAGTAAAAGCCGATACTGGAAACACAAACAGCAAATTATCTGCAGAAGTGGGTGGACCATGGATGCGATATAGCATCAAATCCCGGCCACGTCCCACGTGAACAGGTGGTGTTATCAGCCCAGTTTACAGCATTTCACATCAGGTCATAGAGTCCTTGTGCAGAACAACTGATGGTCCCCATCACAGGGCCCGGCCAGCAATACAGTCCGTTAGACGAGAAACTGCCCATTAAGGATGCTCAAAATTATTCACTATAATGAATATGTTGGCATATTACTGAGCATTTGCTGCCAAAACAGCATCCCATTTATTATTTCCCACAATTTAAAAAAACATTTGTGGTACTACTGCACAGCGTTGTGCAGCTCTACCACGTAAAGGTAAGCACTGTCCTTTCCCAATGTTTGCCTCTGTGGATATGTCAACACTGCAGAAATGTCAATCTTCAGTCTTTGAGTGACACGTCAATCTGAAACTAAAATGCTGATGGGCTGCATGCAAACGAGCCAATTTGCCATTGTAAAGGGTTGATACTTTCAATGGTCTACAGACTACAATGTTGTCTGCACAAAGATGCAAATCATCATCGATGCCAATTTGAAAAACAAAAACAAAAAAAGAGTGGCGATGTAATTAAATTAAATTTCCTAACTTCCATGGGATTCTGCTCATTTTAGCAGGCTATCGAAATCAACACAGAGATTGAAGCTCAACATAGCTAATGCATAATAATGAAACGCACCTCTGAACTGGTTTCTATTAAAGCCACTTAGTTTTAGAGCTTTCATAGTGTGAAAACAGCGACGTGAGCTGCGAGTCCTTCCTGGTGGTGCATTTACCATCAGGAAGGACGCAGTGAAGGTCTGATGACAGAGCTTTGCCATTCAGCTGCCACATATATATATATATACATATATACATATATATATATAGAGCGAGAGAGAGAGAGAGAGGGAGGCTACAGATACCGCTATGGGATGGAGCAACCATCAGCCACCTCCTCCACATGGATGACATCAAGCTGTATGTCAGGAGTGAGCAAGACATCGACTTTTTGCTGGAACAACAAATCAAGTGGTAAATAAACTCCAGCTCATCCAGAATACAGCAGCGAGAATATTAACAAAAACGAGAAAATCTGAACACGTCATGTTCTCAGATCACTACATTGGCTTCCAGTGAAACAAAGTCTAGATTTCAAAGTGCTTTTGGTTATATTTAAATCCATGAGTGGCCTAGTTCCGCCTCACGTTTCTGACGTGCTCAAAGAATATACACCAAACTGGTCCCTTAGGTCGTCTAGCAAAGGCCTTCTCCTCATTCCTCGAATTACTTCCAAAGTTGCTTATGGTGCTTTTAATCTTTATGGTCCTACTTTATGGAATTCACTTCCTCAGGAGCTTAGGTCTGCCCAAACGTTGTCATCTTTTAAAAGCAGACTAAAGATGCATTTGTTTGCACAAGCTTTTAATGCACTGCCTTACTTTCATTTATTGGTTTATGGTTAGTACTTTGACATGGGCTATGTTTTATTTGTTTTATTTGTTTAAAATATTGATTTTAAACAAATATTTTGATTGTTTTGTGATTTTATATATGCAACACCCTCTTGTGTTTTATTTGTTTATTTTTCTTTCGGTTTTGTCATGTTTTCCTGTAGCGAGTGTTTCATTGGTGTTTTGTTTAATTAATTTTTATCACTGTCTTGTCTTGAATTATTCCACTTTTCCTGACGCACATTGAGTTTACACATGTTGTATGAAATGTGCTATACACATAAACTTGACTTGACTCATTGGTCCACACCACCAGGATCTGATGTAGCAATCCCAAGCGACAGCAAGATCAGGAAGAAGGAACACGAGAAGCTCGAGAAACACCAAGGGCTGAAGGAAGAGCTGGAGAAGATGTGGAAGGTGAAGGCAACAGTGGTCCCCGTGGTAACCGGAACACTCGGGGCTGTAACCCCCAAACTGGGAGAGTGGCTCCAACAGATATCCAGGAACAACATCTGAGATCTCTGTCCAGAAGAGTGCAGACCTAGGAACAGCTAAGATACTGGACCCTCAACCTCCCAGCTGGTAGAGGACCTTAGCTGGAAGGAGGAACAGACCACCTGAAGGGTCGAGAGGGGAATATGTATGTATGTATGTATGTATGTATGTATGTATGTATATTTTATTCATATGCTACAATGTTTGGAAACTGAAGAGGGAATACAAAACATGAATGTTTGACAAAACTTTACAGCTGTAGTGACTGATCAACAAAAATTATTTTGATGACTACTGACTGCAACACTTTGACAAATGACTGCCACTAACAGAAGATCCATGCGTTTGTTACCTCAAGGCTGGATTACTGTAACTCCCTATTATCAGGCAGCACCAATAAGTCCCTTAAGACTCTCCTGCTGATCCAAAATGCTGCGGCACGTTTACTGACAAGAACCAGGAAAAGAGATCATATCTCTCCAGTATTAGCATCTCTACACTGGTTACCTGTAAAATCCAGAATAGAATTTAAAATCCTTCTCCTCACCTATAAAGCCCTTAATGGTCAG
>JAVQJF010060245.1:0-40307 GCA_036023855.1 Gadopsis marmoratus
CCTAATCAGGTGTTGAGTGGCTCGTGGGGCTCAACACCTGACGCCAGTGTTAAAAGACAGTGAGAAGAAGACTTCGGGGCAGAGTAGAGGCGGAAGGATTAGGAGAGAAGAAGTGAACAGTAGAGGATAAAAAACGTATTATCTTGGAAAGACCAACGAGTGGTGTGCTTTTTGTACAACTGTGCCTTATCCTCACCTTGGAGTCTCACACTGTATTTGCAGATTTCCTGGAAAGTCAAATAGTTATCAGGTCTCATGTAAAAATGGATACATGACCTTTTTTACTATTCTTGTCTTTGATGTCTTCAGAGTATGTGAAACCTTTGGTATGTTGTGCTTGGAAAACAACAATTTCTTGCCTCTGCTACCAGGAATTGTCTTTCTATTACTATTATCTATTACTTCATTGACTAGTCATAATGTAGTTCTGAAATATGACTGTAGTGTACGTATGCACGCATCAGTTCTGTTGTTCCTCCCGCCCTGATTGTGTCAGAGGAATTGAACTCATTCAGCTGATGTTGTAAAGCTCTTTCTTACTTGGCAGTACTCCCTATGGCCTGTGGAGGAGGAGAAGATGGTTTTAATTAAATAGCGTAACCTTTGTCTATTGGACCCAGATGCCCTGTCTATAAAGTACACCACTCTGAATGCCGCCCAGTGTGGGAGGCACACGGCAGCAAAACCTAAGCAGTGATTCTCGATACTATCTGATGCAGAGTCTCAGGTATTTTAAGTGCAGATACAATTCCTGTGTACTTTTCAAACCTGCAGCATTATAAAACCACCATTTCGACATTGATGTTTTGTCACAGTAATCTAAAAATGAGTCCTACTACAGTCTTGGTACAAAATTGGACCCTACAGAACTAATCTGTGGAGTGCTACTCTGTTCAAAGTTCTTTAATGGTCCATTTGGAGTGAAGCGACACCTCATACAGAGCGACCCAGTGAGCGATGGGAGTCCTCCCTGGTGTCCTTTGGTAATCAAGGGTCTTTCTGTCTCTGTTAATTGCTGGAGTTTAGTGAGGGTGTGCCTAATGACCCTCAGCCTCGCAGGGAGCCTCGCTATCATTAATCTTATGCCCCTCAAAACTGCTCATTATGGGATGCATCTCATCTGTTGCTAAGTGCCCTGTGTGAAAGAGTCTTTATGTGGATGATGTGTTACCTCTGCCAGTGTTATGTAAACCAAGGAGGATGTTGTTGCCCTAAACCAAATGGAACCAAAATGAGATCTCCCATGCTGGCATGCTCCATTAGACTTTGCGGACGAGTGCTGCAAAGGACATTGTGAACAGGGATTACTGGAGTTGGCATAGTGCAGCTACAGGTCAGCATCCCAGTGTGAAGGCGGATGAGTAGAGTAATGGACTGGCTTCACTTAGCAGCCTGAACCACATGTGCTATTTTTTCTCTGCTGTTGCATTTGTTACTGCCAGCTCTGTCCGCTAACTATTGCTACAAAACACAGTAATTTCACATTTTTCCACCTTCTGTGATTCTCTCTCAAAGTAGAAGGAGCAAAAATGTGAAATTGAATTTCTGCAGCAAAGCAAGCATGTCCTGAGAGGCAGCAACCCACCTTTCATGCTATTGTAACACTGGCAATAAAGGTAATGCAGTAAGTGAATAATTAGTTACGGTTGCAATTACTGGACCAGAATCAAAGGATACAAGACTCAAACAGGAGGCAGAAAAGTCTATTTGCAACATTCAATGACCACCCAAGACGAAGAACTATAAGCTGTATATTTTTAGAAAATGAACAGAATAAGTTAAATACCCTTATTTTCAGTTAACCGTTAAATTCCACAGACTTTGAAGCCAATTTAACATAGTGGCCAAACTGTGTAATTATAACGTCCGGGTCCGTCACATGATGCACACTGGCCCAAAGAGTCTTTTTCCCATAGACTTACATTGTGAAAGAGGCGTCTGTAAATCTGCGGGTAACTTTTTTATTGAGGTACAACAATTAGCCAGTACGAACATATAAATATCTTTTATTTAAATGATTATGTCCTAAAAGTAAAAAAAAATGCATAAATAGCCAAATCCAGAGTTACAGGGTTGCTGCCATTAATGTGAGTGAGCCAGAGACCGAGCACTTGGGAGGTGGAGCTAAAGGAAGAGCTAGTGTGCTTGCTCTATGGGCTGCACAACACGGAAGCTATGCGACGATCCGGGTAATTTTATACCCAGGATGTCTAACTTCTTTGGCTTCCTGCACCACTGAGCAACTTTCATAGGAATGAATGGGTCCCCACCTCCGACGCTGTATCCAGTTTTGTTTACACATCCATGGTTACACCATGTGTTTCAAATTCCAGCTCTGCTCCAGGCAGCCTTCTTTTTGCCAGCAGGGGCCCTAATCACTCCCTCCACCCTATTTCCTCTCTCTGTCTGCATTTCTTTCCTGTCTTCACTTTTGCCTGTCATTTGTTTGCCTTTTTGTTCATTTCTGCTCCTCCGCATCTGGCACGGTATGCAGCGATAATGTCATTGTTCAGCATGTATCATTCCCAGTGCGTCAACTCTCCAGTAGAAATGGGAGTAACATCTTTGGCTAGAAACATGAGGATGCTTCATTTGGGTTGTACAGCACATTTTGATTAAGCTGTTTATACTAATGGACTTCACTGGAACTAGTTCAATGGGTGGATACAGGGTTGGGCCGGTCTGATCTGGTGTCACATATTTTATACTTGAATACACAAGTGCACTTTTAGGACAATACTCACATGCACTGTTATGTCATTTCCAGATTTAATTTGAAAATCATGTTTTGAACTGAACTGGAAGTCACTTTATCTCTGGCTTCAGTTGCTTTGATTTGAAAAATGCTGGGTTGAGCCACACAGATAATGAATCATTGTCTTATGATGTAGAAACCTCCAACAGCATATTTTAACATTAGAAGCCCCAAGACTCTCTGTGTTAACCAGCACACAAACATACACATTACCACAGCCTAATTACATAAAATGTGCATGTATAAGCAATTTTGCATACTTCGTACATAAATAGATGCATCACAACTCCCTTCAGTCGACAGAGCAGTCCTCTGAGTTTTGCCCACAAATGCTGATGCTTACATTTACAACTAACAGATTTTATGGATGTTCAACACTTTATTGGCTATTTGGTTATTCCCCTTTTTGAATTCTCATTAATTTCACTTGCATGTTTCTTTATCTTTCAGGTATTGTGGCGGTGCTGTTTTGTGGCTTGAGCCAGGCAAGGTACACAATTCACAACTTATCCTCCGAGGGCAGGACCAGGACCAAGCAGGTAGGTTTATGGAGGATGATTGGGGCCTTTTTCACTGTTGTTTTCAAACAGCATTTTCCCGTCTACTCGCTTTATTCACGTTGCTTTTCTATGCCAATGTTTGTGTCTTGCATGCATGTACAAGCAATCATTAATTGCCATTAGTGCTCTGGTTGTCCAGTGGGTGTCTGTGTGGGAGGCCAGTCTCCAGCTATCTGCTTAAAAGGCTGAGCACAGATGGAGGCCAGCACACTGTCATACTGTACCGGCAATCTTCACAGAGAAGCAAATAAATCAGAAGTACACACATATACGCATCTATGCATTTATTATTCATTATTGGTGCCACAGTGGAGCTAACAGTTTATCACCAAAAACCTTTTAAAAGGCTATGCAGCACAGTTGAAGGCTTTGCCTATAAAGTGGATTGGTTATGCAGTAGTTAATGCATGTGTATGGTGCAGTATGTTTACTTGGCAGAATGCCTTTATCTACAATTTTATGATTTATACATGTAGCTGCAGCTCAAAGGGAAAGACAAAGTGATTTAGTGTATGCAGTCATTTGTTAGGGCACATTTTTTACTGTGTGCATCTCTTGTCCTTGTGATGTGAGGCTCTTAAGGGAAAAGGTACGCTTATTCAATTAGATATGTTTTTACCAAGGCTTTTAACCAAAGCTGGTGCAACTGGTAAAAACAGATATTAATAAATAATTAATGAAATCATAACATCTGCTCTAATTTAATCCAGATACAACATAAGGACATAATTAATGTTTGATTTAGTTTGCAGAAATGCCTCATTAAAATGATTCAAATTATATTTTCATCTACAGAATATGACATCCATGCTGTCTGATATGACCTGGATCAATACAGGAACTGTAGGACTGAGTTGATGATATTCATTTAGGAAGTATCATGAGAAAACAACATGCTATTAGCTATGTTTTTAAGTCCAGAGAGCTACTCTTTTGTAATTTCCACATTTCCACTAACAGCATGTTTCAAATAAAATAAGAAAACTATGACAAAATATGTCTGGTGAAGACATGGTGCCACATCATGTCCCCGAGCTGTAGCTGTTTGCATTAGTTACCTCAAAGGATCAGGGAGTAACATCAACTTTGGATTTGTCATGTTTGTACAAATCTAAGCCTGTTTACTCATTTCAGATATGATCCGAGTCCTTTACTTTCACCCTCACACACCCACCAACACACACACCTCTCTCCATCTCGTATGACCTTCTCCCTCATGATCCTCTCTATCCCTTTTTATAATTTGCAGCTCTTTGAGGTCTTCAGCTTCCTGGGGGAGCTGTTTATCTTCAGCTACATGGGATATGTATTGTTGACGTTTAATCACCATGTCTTCAAAGCCCTCTTCATTTCTGGAGCATTTGTATCCTTTTCTACTGCATGATGGAGCATCTTCACTCCCTGCTGTGCAGCCTTTGGATCCCACTCAGACCCAAGAATTGGTGTTCTGTTCGGTTTTCTTCGGTCTTATTCCAACTTCAGTCGAAACCCTTATATGCACAATCATGTGCTCTCTGCTGCAGTGCAGTGGCGTAATTTCCCCAGTCCTTTAAAAACAACCCTCAGCACTTAAATTGCACAGGTTTGATCCAGTCAGCTCTGCAAATGCCATTCAGCCGGTCTCCCATGATCACCATCTCTGCGGATTAAGTGCTGCAGTGCAGCATTTGCTCCGAGGAATGCCTATGAAACAGAAATTTAAATAGGTCTTTAATTATTGTTACTGCTGCTTGTTTTTCATTCTCTAGCGAAGCTCAGTGGAGTAAAGATGTTTGCCCGTTTGAAATAAGCTTACAGTACTTTAATTTGTATTGGATTAAGCAGCGTGTCCCTGTTGAGGTTGAAGATTAAATCTTATTAGTTCTAACTCTAGCGAAACAGGCTCCTGCTGTTCTTTATGGTATGTCCATCTCGTTAAAGGGATAATCCACTCTAAAATGCTTTAACATTGTTAATCGTCTTTTGGTGATGCATATTGACTTATGTTGCCCTGAAATGCAAGATGCCGTTTGGTGGTGCATTTATCTTACCTTTTCTGGCCAAATACAGGAACAGAACATTAAGAAAGATTATTTAAAATCAATGAATTGTTTGAGTTATATATTAAGCAGAAAGCATTTCACTGGTTCCAGCTTCTCAAATGTAAGCTTTTACATTTTTTTTAAGTTTTATTATATACAGAGTTTTGGGCTAATTAGTAACTCAAACTCTGGGAAATTGTGACGATGAGCATTTTTTCACTATTTTCCAGCATCTTAGACTAAATGATTTATTGAATAATAAGAAAATAATTGACAGATTAATTAGCTGCAGCCCTAGTAGAGAGTTTAACATTACATCCAAATACTTATAGTGTATCTTGAATATAGTTTGACAGAAAAAAAATGTACAGCCATGTAAAACATCAACAGTAAATGTCAATTTCTGGAGTAAAATGCAATAAATCAAAAGCAAGAGCCAGTTATACTTCATATTCTGCACCTAGACTCAAAAACCATGCAGGCAGATATTAGTTTCTCCTCTGACAGCAGTCTCTGCAGGCCAGAATGCAATGTTACATTATCAAAATGCCATCAGATCAGATCACATGTTTAAACTAGAAAAATTGCATTTCCTGAAGAAAATGCGTGTGAATGCTGAAAGGCTGTCGCTAAACTGGACAGCTGTGCACCAAACTACAGAAAATGCAGAAATGTGAAATGAATTGCCAGAATTAGAAGCTGCAATGTAACACCTGGAAGAAGAAGCTAAGAGCTGAAATACAAATAAGATGAAAGCTAAACTGTGATATTGGAATTAATTGTTGAAGAAAGCACAATATTTTAAGTATAAATTGTAAACTAAAACTTAAAGTTTGTTGAAAGGTTGACGCTAAACTGGATAGCTGGCTTGAATGTTGAATAATATAGAAAATAGTTGAATACAAGCATAAATGTCCTCAAAGAGCTGAATATTTTGATAATTTGAATGGTTTCTGTAGCTCAACGTACGAAGAAGTTATAAGAGGAGGAAGATGATTTGAAGGTTATATATTGATATAATATTGATTTGTTAAGGAGAGCACAATATTTAAAGTATAAATTGTGGAAAAAAGAATAAAAAATGGAAATAAAATAGAAACATAATTGTCCTTAAATAGCTCAACATTGTTACATTTCTGTAGAAAGAGACAGAGAATAATTTCAATAGTAGTTGTAGTTTTGTAGGAATATGCACAGATCTGCTGTCACAGCCTGGTTTCTCCATCAGCAAATCTGATCTCAGGCTTCAGTGTAAATATTCTCTGCAAGAGCTGAACTCTCTGATGTTCATTTCTCTCTGTCGATCAGCGCTGAAGATGGTTCAGTGGTAAAGTCTCCGGTTGGAGATCTGGCAACGTGGGTTCAAATCCCGACAGAAGCAACAAGGTAGGAGCAGGGTTTGTGACTCAGTCACAGGTTGGAATCAAGCAAACTGTGGTACAATGTTCAGAGGTTCAGAGGTACTTCACTCAGGTGTATGAAGAAGGTGTGTGTAAAATCAGCAAGGTCAAATGCAAAACAACAAGGTCAAATACTACAAACATCAAAAACAACAAACTCAAAAACAAAACAAGGTCAAAAACTAAAAACATCAAAAATACAACATACAACAAACATCAAAATTTTGATGCTAATTTTTTCATGAAACTAGACATATTTATCTACAAACTGATGGCAAAATGATCTCTGTGGAGTGAAAATTAGGGACGTGAGAGCAGTTTTGGCAGAAAGATTTGAGGCGGTTTTACAGCAGCCTCTCACTGTGGCTGTGACATCACGCACTCTAGCTTAGCGCCACCCTCCACATACACACTCATGTAAAACTCTCAGAAGGTCTGAAAAAAAGCATAAAACCATAACTGTGATAAGTCAAAAACTGTAAAAGATGTCAAAAACGGTTGAATATGACTTTAATAGCGTCAACAGTTTAAGCTTGAAATGGAGTCTGTAGCTGAAAGTATGTGTCAGCAGTAGCATTTCAAAGTCGAGTAACTTACATGTTAAAATAATGTTAAAATAGCTGAATACAAGCATAAATGTCGTTTCTGTAGCTAAAAGTATGAAGGAGTTGAAAAGTTGCAAAAAACGTACAGAAGAATAACGTACTTGAATAATAAAGAACAGGATAACAAGAGTGGGAATGCTGCTGAATCAGCATTATACTATTGTAACAGGTGTCTCATATTCATAACTGTTGTTGTATCCGTCAGCGTTACTTCCTGAGATGAACAGAGGGGTAGTAATGGACTGCTGGCTACTATTGTCCTTGCCTGAGAGCTGGCGTGATCATAGCGTATGCCTGAGGAGAGACTCCAGTGGCCGCACTCCAAGGAGGTGTTCTTTCACAGTCCAGTGCCCAGATGGCCAGCAATTATTATTACAATCCATCTTGCACCATAGGGTCAAAGGAGCCAGAGAAAGAGTCGACTGAGCAGATTCTGTTTCCAGTGCTCTCATGTTCAGTGTGAGGGGCTGCCAGGGAGAACATTTTTAACTTGAGCACTGAGCCTGTGTAGCTTTGTCCCCGGTTGTGCTTCCATAAAAAAATCTTAGAGTGGAAGAAATCTGGCCAACGACACCAACTGGACGCTGACCCGGATGTACAAACGGGCATAAAAGGAAGTCAAAGTCCTCTTGTACAGTGCTAAAAGTGGCTATAAAAATGAAATAACCCCAGTAATTCAACCCTGTTAATCGCTCTTTGGTTACACAGTAGATTTTAATCGCCGTAGCTTGCAGCCTTTGCCAGTGACAATGGAGATGGGCTATATTGGAAATGAGGCTGAGATGAAAGTGCTTAATTACCTCCATTCAAATAGCTCAGAGGCCTTTGATAAAGAAAAATTGCTGCTTTTGGGAGCAGGATATTGCTTTTGAAAATCCATAGGGTGCACGAGATCTAATATTGACTGCAGGGTGCGAGGGTGCTCTGTTTTAGTAATAGCCCTGTCAGACTAAGGTCCCCTGCCTAAGATATTGGTGCCTTTATTCCAGGCATCATATTTGGACTTACTGTAGAATAACTTAAAGCCCTTCTCCCCATAATGCTAAAGCAGGGGTACCTGTCTGCATAGCTGATTTGTATGCACCAAAATTCAAAGAGGGTCTAAAAAAAATTATCTTTGAAAAGAGTAAAGAGCTTGCCTGATCTCCTCCAGCACGGCCTCCTCGGGTTTATAGTCTTGACTTGGGTACCACTAACAAGAACCTACTGGAGGATCTGAGGCTGTACTCGCTTAGGAGGTTATATGGGGCTTCTTCTAAAAGTATGACAAAAGATGTTAAGTGTATCCAGGACGGCCGCTATGTCCCCGATAATTTTACAGATATCCTCCCCCTAACTGCTGCCCAGGACACTTAGCATTCAGTCCCATCCTATGTGAAACATCAAAGTGCGTGTGGAGGGCAGAGACAGCTGGCAAAGCCCGATTGGCTTCATGCCTCGGCATGGTGCCACGCTGCTGTGTGTGCATCCTAAATGGAAAATATTCAGAGGTAAAATGTTTGTGTGTGTGCACGTGCATATATGTTAATATCCATGGGTGTACTTGTACAGCCTGATCTCACAAAGAATTTGTACTTTTTTATTTATTATGGATTTAACCGTAATGTATTTTGTCTGATATGTATTCAAAGCATCGGGCTTTTTAAAGTACGGTAAACCAAGGGGATGTTTTGAATGAATAAAGCAAAACCTTAACTCATCACTAATTAACCATGACCGAAATAACCTACCTAATCTCAAACAGCTTAACTGCAACTTAAAAAACAACTGCTGCATTTCTGAGAAGAATATGTGAATATGCCGTATGATGCAAAACAATTCTGTGATTTTCATAGAAAAATACCCACATTTCCAAGACATGTTTGACTCATAAGTGTACCTCCTCACCCTGTGAGTGTGTCTCAATCATAAGGTTTCTCCTTAAACTTTGCTGAATATAAACAGCTCTCCATCTTTATTTCAAGAGCCTGCAACATATACCCTTTGTCATTCCTCCTAAACCTGGGACGCACAACGAAGATACCTTGCACCCTACAGCACTTCATGATGTTTGCAGGTACTGTTGATACCTAGGTATCATGATACCTATGCGCATTATATACTGTGATTTGTTTTCATTTTCAGCAACATTTTGCATTTTTGGACAATGTTTTAATTTTCCATCTGAGTACATGTCTTGCGGCTAGTCTCATAGATTTCGGGTTGAGGATGTTATTGCTGCAAGAAACTCAAAAATGAAAACTTGTACCCTAATTTATCCTATGAAAATTCTTTAATTATTCCATTCTCTTCACTGCCTGTAGCTAATGGCATTAGTGAGGATGCTGAGAGAATTGTATGAGTCTGTGTGCACAAAGTCAGGAAGGTGGACACAGAGAGCGGTGGCATCCTCAGGCTTTATAACAATTCACTACTCTCATTACAGAAGGCATTTTTGCATTAATCGATATTGTCAGGATCTTTATGATTCAGTCTCTATTTTTGTAGCTGTGCTTTGGAGAAGAGTAAATAAAGCATTGCCTCACTTTAGCGTCTGAGGCTAATGGTTGACGCTCTGGATGGTTTGATGATGCAGGAGGAAGGAACGTTTGATGTGAATTGATGTAGGGTAGTGCAGCAGCAGCATGTTTTGCTGCCTGCCTGACCCACTTTACCTCTTACGTAAGAAGGTTTCTTTGAAAAAAAAAAAACCCCTTGTCTTGCTATTTTTCAAAACTCCCCCACCACCATCTACCCCGTCTGTTTCCCAAGAATTTGATCTGGGAATTATTTTGGCTTGAGGTATTATGTCACCACTGTACAGCAATTTAAATGTTTGTTCTGGTCAGCAACTGGCCTGTGACAGTGTAAGTCAGGGTGTAATCTGTTACCCATAGACAGGGTTATGAACTGGGTAGCTCTCTCCTCCCTTTTTCAAATAATTGGTTGGTGGATGGTTGTCTGATGGTTTGATGGATGGCAGCAATCCAGCTGTTTGCTCAGAAATGTCTTCTCTGCTCTAAGGTTTGAGGGGGGCTGTGGCGTTTAGCCTGGCGTTAAGAGACACATCCACAGAAGTGAGGCGCACCATCTTCACCACCACTCTGCTGCTGGTTATCTTCACCATCTGGGTGCTGGGAACGACTGTTGATCCCATGCTGCGCTGTCTGGGCATCAGGTTAGTGCCAACACCTCACTGTCTTTGTGATGGAAGTCAAACCTATCGCCCCCGTATCTCCATCTGACCGTCTTTTTCCATCATTTGTGGTTTCACAGACAGACACATCTTTAAGACTCTCACATTAACTATTAGCTCACTTAATATGTGCCAGCTCTTTGTAAACCTTTTCTCTGCATGTTTGAATTCCGCCTCTCCCTCCTTCCATTGCTGCTCAGCCCTACAGAGGCACTTAGAGGCGCCGTGTCTGCTCCAGCTCTGCCCTCTATTAGTGACTTGCACAGCTGGTGCACAGGGCAAAGCAGGTCTACAGGTCCCTGGAAACATGTTACAGAGGAGATGGCGTCAAAATGCAGCTTGACACACATAAACCCATGTATACAGAAAACTACTGTAGCCATACAATGAGAACACATAGTGAGTGCACTTTTTTCTTTTAAAGTCTGCGTGCTATCTGTGTTGGGTGATAATGAGTAAGGAGTGCAGAAGAGGCGTGAAGGATGCAAGGCAGTAATTAGATACTTATATTATTAAAGCGTAATCTATGGCCCAAATCACAGTGGTATAATTGACTCCCACAGTCTTTCGAGGCAGTGCTGGTTTTCAGTGGTGTGTGTGTGTACATGTCTGTCAGTGAAGCCTAATGTAACTGTAAGATTAAAAATAACAGTGCAGAAAAAGCAAACGTCTTCTATTCTGAGATGGATAGAATAAGTAAATGAAAGCACTGGAAGTTGGTTTTTATAAAATAATTCAATCAAGTTCAATAAAAATGTAAATGACCTAAGACAAGATTTTATGGATATTTATAAACTATATTAAAAATAAAAGCATATATCCAAAAGTGCATACTCCGGACCATTTTTGAACATTAAAACACCCTCTCAGAGTTGCCAAACACAGACAATGAAGCAATTTGTGTTCTGAACCAAAACCTGGAGCTGCTCTATTGTTAATGAATTGCAGATTGGCTTTGGTGATTCAATCTGCCAAGTTGTTTGTTTGAGCTTTTATAGCCAAATAAGCTTCATTTCATTATAATGTTGATGTTTATGAACCAGACAAAGAATCCAATATCTCTGTAAAATCCCCCTGGGCACTGGATTTGTGTCCACAAACACTGGCCTCTTGTTCTGTGTCAGCTGAGCAGTTTAAGGAGTTTTTGATCTGTTTTGTTTCTAGGTCTTATGTTCACTAAGACTAAACTGTGTATTAGAATTCACAGAGCGATACCAGTTTTCAAATGCTGCTGAAATCTGGCGAATGCGAGTGGACTGTGACTTTAAAATGAGAAAACGTAACCTTAGTTATAAATTTGCAAATTTTAACAACCAAATTGTCTTCCTCAGGACTGTGTGCTCATGGTTTCAGAGCAGCGTCTTCCTGGCAACCTATAAGCGAACAACCCAAGAAATGTTGACCACTGTCAACACACTGAATCCTACATTCTGATTGGTAGTTGGATATTTGTGATATCAGCTTTTTCCAGCAGAGCTTAGTCCACTTGAAACAATTAAGAAAAGCACAAACAAAACACAAATAAAGAAATGACTCATGTAAAATATCAAGCAGTGTTCTAACATTAGCAGAAAACCATTTGTGCATGTAGGAACCCATTTCTTATAGTAATAGCTGATTGTGAAAATTGGTTTCCAGGGCCATTAGATCAGCACACAGATCCTGATTGTGCAGCTGAAATAATAATGAAAATGCATAATCCGACAGATATTTTATTGAAATATATTTATTGGTTTAATTACCTTTTTTAGTTTAGCCAAAATCGTCATTATTCACCTATCCTATTACCTATCCTCCTTGAAGGTGTGTGTGTGTGTATACATGTGCACCTGTGGATTTCTGTCCCTAAAATTGCACTTGGTTTGACTGCATATCTCCATACCCATGACACTGCTGTCTTTGTGGGTCATTCCATCTTCTGCAGTCCATCACAGCACCTTCAGGGCTGTCGGGTTTCAGAGAATAGGTCTGTTTTCCTCACTTTCCAAACTCCCACCTCTGCTTCTCTCCTTATCTCCCTTCCCTTATCCGATTGTAGGAAGCAAGAGACATGTAACAACTTTCAAAGACTTAATTTCGGTGAATAATACATTAAATCTCTTCACCTGAAGCAAATTTATCTTCCATTCCATCTCTGAAATTTTTTTTGGGGAGGAGTCTTTATGTTTTGAAAGTTGATATGTTGAATGATTTTTTTACCCTATAGCTACCTCAAAAGACCTACCACTGTGGGTAACCATTAAAGGAACTATTGAATTTCCAGTTTGTCAGCTTTTATCAGTGTGCTCCATATGCTGGTTTTATTACTATCACCCCTGCCCAGTGTAACCCAATAATCGAGACGAGTACAAGAAAGAAAGATTCCAACCACATAGTGGTCACCAGAATTCAAGAAAAAAGAAAATTGAGCTTTTATAACTGATGCTCAAAGGAAAAACACATCATGGTAACATAGGATGGCATTGTTTGCTGTACACTGTCTACACTCTTGCAGCCAGACATGCACATACACAACCACATTTATACAAACACACACTCAGAAATGCATGACTGACACAGGTATCTGTCAGACTACAGTGTGAAAAATCATGTGCTTTGTGTCTATATACCAGACAACAACTACGTGGTAAAAACTACGTAGTGCCTCCATTTTCACCTCACTGTTCAGTCAGACATCAGACAAAATGTGCTTAGACTGCCTCTACTCCTCTCGCCAATTCCTCTCTTTTCCTATCCATTTCATTCTCAATTTCAAGGTACATTATTGCCCACTTGAGAGTTTCATCATGCCGCTGCAAACTAAAGTGATTATTTACACTAAACTGCATACAGTAATGAGAATACTGTTTTCCTGTATTGTGCAATTGGTAGTAATTATTGGTATATCTAAACACAAGTTACCATGAAATTGGATAAAGGTCATTTTTCTTTTCTCTGGTTCTCATTTTCTTATCTGCACTGTCGTTGCTTAAGACTGAGCCCAGCCTCCAGGCACTCTCCCTTTCAAAACCCACACAGTTAATGGTACTTGTACTCTGCAGGAGGCAAAAACAAACGTTGGAACAGATTATACCCATCCGAGAGAAAATGTCTAAAGTGAAAGAAATTATGAGAAAAAATAATAATGTGAAAACAAACATAAAGGGGTTGATTATTCAAGTGCAAATGCAGGCTCAACCAACCAGCCAAGTTATGTTGTGCCAATAGGTGATAGCTCAACCTTGGTGCGGTGCAGCGCAGTCTGAAAAACAGCACTGTGAATCATTGTCTACATATGACCAATACGTTTTTAGTGCAGGGAGGTTTGAGTGGATCAGTTATAACCAATCGGTTTTAAATTCAGTTGGGTTTTTTTTATCTGTATGGTATGTATATGTTGAAGATGCCTGACATGTCCCCTTGGAAAGGTTATTATTTTTGTGGCACTTAGGCTGATTTTAGGTGCTTTGTGATAATCATGTCAACTTTGCCAATATGTATGTTCTTGGAACATACTGTATGTAATGATTTAGGGGTTTATGTGTGTGCACTCCACCACTTTATGCACAGACTGCATTTGTGCCTCCACCAGCATGGAAAATATTTATAGTTGTGTTTAAAGCCACTATTTGTGATTGGCCCATAGTGACCTAGGTGGAAACCTTTCAAACTGCTTTTAGTCTAATTTAAATCTGAGAATCTGCCAAATGCCTAAAATGTACCCTAATTAGTTATATAGACTTATATCTCTATAGTGTCACAAACTGACATTGATCACTTTCAACAGACTAAATTTACCAGCTGAAAAATGGCCCCATGTCAAAGTGTTTAAAATCCATTCTTTTGTGTTCTGTTTGTTTCTTTGTCTTTTCTTTTGCCCGTGTAACTCTATGCCAAAGCAGTATCACAAGCACTCAGACACACACACACACACACGTGCAATGTCACACTGCTGGTTCTCCGTCTCGGTCTGTCTCCTTGGCTTTGATGAGGGCTGGAGG
Source organism: Gadopsis marmoratus (assembly GCA_036023855.1). NCBI lineage: Eukaryota > Metazoa > Chordata > Actinopteri > Centrarchiformes > Percichthyidae > Gadopsis > Gadopsis marmoratus. The sequence continues at coordinate 14,497 of JAVQJF010060245.1, forward strand.
TGGCAGTGCACCCCTGGGGAGATCTGACACCCAGTCACAGTGAGCAGTCTGGGGCCCCTAGGCTTTGAACGTTGGCCAGTCATGTCCTCTTCAAGCCCTTTCAGTTTGAATATCATTATTTTTCCACAGCCCAGCTCAGACTATTAGTTTTATTTTGCTTTTAGCATTTGTGCTTATCTTTTATTAGTGGTAGCCGTTTCTGTAGAGTAGCAACCACAAGGTCTATGGACTTACGGCCTCTGTGCTGTGTTGGTGCAGTTTATTGCTTTGCTATATATTTGACCAATATTCCTGCTTTCCATACTTACATTATGTCATGAAAATGACAGATAGTGTTTTTCTGTGTAGATTTTTGAATGGCATGGATCTACGGATGGCAAGGTCGTTCGGTCGGTCCACCACTTTGGTCCAGACTCAAATATCTTGAAAACTACTGGAGAGATTGCCATGAAATGTTATACATTCATGCTCCCCAGAGTATGAGTCCTGTGATCCCCTGCCTTTTCATCCAGCATCTCCTGCAGGCTGACATTTTTGATTCAGAGTGAAATACCTTGACAACGACTGAATGACTGATTGACGATCCACTGACTTTTCATATGGGACCATCATCACCCTGGTTCTGTTTGGCCAAAGGTAATGACATTACTGTCAACCTAAGCTGCACCGTATTTGCTTAATATCAGCATGTCAGCATTGTCACTGTGACCTTGTTAACATGCTGATGTTATCATTTAGCTAAAAGCAATACTGTGCCCTAGTACAGCATGGCTGTAGGCTCTTAGTCATGTTCATTTGTATACTCCATGGAGGGCAAGTGATGGAAAGATAGAACAAGATGAAAAAATATCTCACGTGCAAACCATTGCATTTTTGCAGTTTCGTGATGTTTCTTTTCAAAATATGTCATGGTGGTTACGGAGGGCAACTAGTGTAGGACGGGCAGGAGGTTTTGCTCTCCACTGTGTAGACATATGAATAAGCAGTGTTCAAAACTTGGAGGCTAAGACGTAACAGCTGGAGCCTGGCTAATGACTGGCCTGTTTGTTTTGAGTGGACAGATGGACGGGTGGAAAACCATGTCTCTGATGTCACTCACTCTCCTTCATGCTCCACTGACCTCTTATCGCTCTCTCACTCGCTCACTCACTGACTCTTTTTTTGACATCCATCTGCCTGTAGAGCTTTGATAAAATTTTCCAATAGTGGTTACTGTGTAAAACAGGAATAGGGCCACACACACACTCACATACACATACATACCTCCTCGTTCCTAATATATAGACGTGGCAGATTGAAGGGGAGAGGAAAGTCACCCACATATCCTCATGTACACAGGCAAATACACACTGCCCATAATACAAAGATGTCAACCTGACTGCATGGAAGATACTTCAAAGGACTCCAAAGATGAATTGTTCCTGCATAGGTTTGCCACTACTGATAAGGAAAGGAGACAATAATGGGAGGAAGAGAGAGAAAAAAGTGTGAATCCTGACTTCTCCTTCTTTGGTAAATTATTTATTCTGTCCAGTCAAAGCTATTGCTTGTTAACAGAAGGAAATGGGGAAGATATAAGGGGTACAACAAGGGGCGACTTTGGAATTTAGACGAGGAACAAAGGCTTTTATTTCATTTTATTTAATGGGATTTCCAAAGCAATTGTTGTACAATAGCTTTCTGAATGTATCAATGGATCATCAATGGCTCAAGGCAGGGTCAGGTGACGGTCTCTCTATTGGTATGATTTGTCAAGCAGAGTGGATCTGATTTCTACGCAAAACTACTTATGTATAAAAAACACCTTCATTATTAATTTAGCCTGATGATCTGGTGATGGATTGGAGGTATACTGTATACTGTTCCCAGAACACTTTGTCATTGTTATTTATCAAAACAACCTGCAGTTCTTTTTGTCTCTCTCTCTCTCACTCTCTCTCTGTCTCTCTCTCTCTGTCTCACTCGCTCCTTTTCTTCCTCACTTTGTTTCTCCCCCTGTTCCTCCTTGGGTGATTTCCCCTTCCTCGCTGTAATGAAAGTTAAGTCTCATTTCTCATTACATTGAGCTCATCTTCAGTTGGCGACAGGGTTTAGATGTGCAACACTAAGTCACAGTGGAGCCCTGCAAGTTCAGCCAGCCGCACCGACCATTGATTATGTCTCCTGAGTCTCGAAGAACCAAGTTTCATTTTAACATTTCAGATGGTTCTTTTCTCAGTCATGGAAAAGGCTCTGTCATCAAAATTCAGCCTGTCCTCGTCCGGCAGTGGCTCTCAGCTCCAAATCGGCATGATCCCAAATCGTCATTTGCCATTTCTTTCTACGCCAGACAGCACAGCATTGTCACCACTCAAGTGTAGCTAACTCTATTTTTTCCAAGGCTGAAGTTGCCCATAACACTCATTCTATATTCATGAAGGGGAAAAGAGTCAGTAGGGAAGTAGGGGACTTCAGTGTTATAGTCAGGGTTTGAAAACCGGTTTGTTCACGGGATAAGTGGGAACCTAATTGAGGATGTTGCTATTGGGGGCATAATGAGAGAGATGGAGGCTGGGAGAGGACAGTGACTTATGATTCGGATGCTGATCAGACGTGAAACGTTATCTCTTTGCATAAGCCTGGCGGGGTTACTCTCTGTGGCACCAGTTACAGATAGTCCTCTCCCAGCTCAACTATCAGCACTCCTATGTGTGTTGATAGTTGAGCTGTGTGTTTGTGTGTCTGTATGTGCAGAGTGCATGTGCTACTGTTAACATACCGCTCTCCTCTCTGACACACAGTTCAATGGGTTTCCTCTCACAGTGGATTGATAGTCGTGGCTGTGAGCGGAGCGACTGTACAGATTGCCGTGGTAACCGCTGCTGTCAGATCAGCCAATACAGAGAGTTTATCAGGTGGAGATTGACTCTGGTTGGGGGTTTCGTGCATTGGAGTCTTGCGCCCCAGCCTCCACTAAAAAGGCCCAGAGGCACAGACTAATGGATGTGACGTCAATATGAAGAGGGAGGAGGAGGGCCATTAAAAAGAGCATCAGGGTAATAAAAGTGCGCACTTGTGCATGTGTGTGTCTACTTGTGTGGGTGGATGAGGGCAGATAGATGGTCTAAATGCAGTGCCAGGGAATTTAGCATGAATGCCATATGCAAATTGGATACACACAGATACAAAGTGGTTTGTTGAGGAGTATTTTTGAGTTTATTGTTTAAAGAAAGTCTCAGTTAAGCACCAGAGCGAGAGAGCGGTGGGACAGAAAATATAGTGAGAACATCAGTATGTGCTGTGTATATCTCTGGCAGCTGTCTGTGGACTGAAAGAGGATCCACACATGAGTATGAATAATAAAACAGACACGGGGTGCCTCTGCTGCGCACTCTCACACATGCATAAATGCAAACACACAAATGCAAATGCACACACATCTTTCCACTCCACTGGTCGATGAACAATGCTTTAAGAATGTGGTCTACATGGAGTCCTCTGAGGGACTGGGAAATGGGTAATGAGGGTTGGTGGATGGTACTGATGGGGCTAAATTTGCAACACTGCAGAGAGCTGTGGAGGTAGAGATAGAATGTGTGTTGGAACACTCTGGATCCCAGAGCTGCATCTGTCTGTGTGTGTGTGTCTGTGTGTTTATGAGGAAACCATGCCGTGTGTTTGTGTATGTGAGTCGTGGGGGCTACTCTTTGGAAGTGGAGAGCGCTAATGAATCCAACTTACCCAGCATCCCTAGCTGCCTAGCGACCTCTCCTCTCAATCACTCTCAATGGGCACCTCTTATTTATAGTGTCATTATTTTTAGCCCTCTATAATTTCAGCCCTCTGCCTCTTGAAGACTTAACAAGAACGAACATTGGAAGGAAAGAGGCCGGCTGAAAAGATTTGAAGAATATATTGCAATGCAAATTAATTTTGGACCAAAAATGTCAACCTCAAGGTGGCACTAGTGGAAAAGTCAGGGGATCACCAGAGTCAGTAGGCTTCATCCATTAATGCCTGTACCAAATTTTATGTCAATCTATCCAACAGTTGCTGAGATATTTCAGTCTGGACCAAAGTGGTGGACCAACTGACCAATATTGCCATCCATAGAGCCACAATACTAGCCTGGCTAAAACTGAAAGAGGAATTTGGTCTGAAAGATGTCAGGGATATTTTACACACACCAGATTTTATAATAATTTTAATGTTTGCGCTTATTTAGACTTCCTACTATGTTTGGAAAAATGGGAGTTTGTTAGCAACTCCTGTCTGATGTAAACCAGTTTATGAAAAAAACCTTGTCAACCAACAATGGCATTGATGCATTGTTTTGCTTGTTTGGTGACTTACTGAACTCCCATCAAGGTAACACTGTGTCATCCATCCGTCATTCTGCCTTCCTTGTGAACAATGAGCCTGTCTGCCCTGAATGTTCACCACAAGCTTGATCGGTGCTTTGAAATCCAAGCTCCCTCTGTTGGTCCCTGTTTGGTCCCAACTGCTTGTTCTTGATGCGGGAAATCATTGGGCAGAGGGAGAACAACAGTGTTGGCCAAATATGGACTCCCAATACACACATGAGAAAACAGAGGCAGATTTAATGGTTCAGCAGAATGGGCACAGAGAAAAGAGAGGGGGGATGGGCACATAGAGAAAAATGGATGTGGACTAACTCACTACGAGACAGTCGAGTGAAACGAATGAGTGAGTGCTGGAAGATGGTCATTTATTCAGTCTTGAAAGCCTCCAAGGACTAGCACTTCACAAATTAAGTCCATGAAATCAAATCTTCATCGAAGGCAACTGTGTGAAACTGTTATGTAACTGGTACATAGCTATGGGTCAGACTTCACCCACAGAAATGTTGGTTTGTGTGTATGCGTGTGTATGGCCTCCTGTCTGTTTTCTAACCCTTCTGGCTTGGACTGTAGACCCCCCACCCCCGCCCCCAGGCACAACCAGAGTAGAAGAAGAATAGGCTTGGCAGGCCTTGAGTTGGCCATCTGTTCCTGTGGATGTGGTCAGTCTGAATTCGGCACTTCTGTCTCTGTTTCTCTCACACGCACACATGCACACACGCACACACGCACACAATTCCATCCTCTTTCTAACAGGCTTTCTCGTGTACTCTTTTTCTTCAAGCCTCTTACACACACACAGGCACAGTGCATCTGGCTGTCCAGCCTGCCATGTCCCGTGGCCATGTGTTTGGACCTCTGTTCTGAGGGTCGGTGGTTTCAGGGAGAAAGAAAAGGGGGAGGTGGCGGTGGGGAAGGCCCATATTGATTCATACCCGCTAGCAACGCTCCAAGAAGCTGCTTTCATAATCCTCCCTCTTAAATAATTCACCACTCACCCTCAAAATTTCATCAGCACCTACATATAGACAACAATATCCCCCACAGCAGCAGCGTTGTGAAAAAGGTGTGAGTATGAGAGGGAGGGGGTGATGAGGAAGCAGATGACTGAGCAGGTGGGATATATTCGGGTGGTGATAACAGACTAAGCCCTAAATCAGCTATCAGTCTACTTATGCAGCTGCAACACATGCATCTGCACATCTGCAGACTTGACAGTATACCATCTCCATGCCTGGGGGGGTGTGGGACAGTGGTTTGACACTTCATCTGATTTGTCAGATAGATTCGAATAATGGTCATCCAGACTAGCTTGCTGCCATAGCAGCAGACACACAGCAATACACTTTCCTTACCTTCTCACCACTCCTGTCATCTCTTGCTGCCCTACCTGTGTCAGTTCCACTTGAAAAAAAATAGCAGTTACATAGAAGTCTCCATCCAGCGCAGGTTTAAATTACTTGCCTCTATTAAGCTTGAGGTGGTCCTTTCTCTGAGATTATCCTAATATATTCAACTCGTGCCAGCAGACACCACCCTTGATCCTTTACAATAAATAGATGCCTCTGTACAAGTACGACAACCAAACACAGCATCAAGATGTCCCTCAGAGTCAGCCATGAAAAGGTTTCACCAGCCTCATCAAAACGAGGCATTTCAGCACATATCCTTGAGGCTGTTTTGGCACGAGTGAGAGAAAGGAAGAAGGAATAAAGCCATATTTATGAACGATCTGGCAGCTGAAATAGACCCAACGCTGTCAGACTAGTCCCTTTATTGAAAGCTTGATCAGCAATTTTGTTTTTGAAATTGGATGCCTTTAAATGACCACAACCCTTTTCATTATGATTTCCTAGTGATGCACCAGTCTATCACTGTGTTTTCATCAAATACTTTGCTAGTCATTAATAATATTTTACAGCTTAAGGTTTTAGAGGAATTCAGCAAGGGCCTAACTGGCTCTGTGAGAAACTATGGCATAGGTGTCCATATTTGTGCACAGCTTACACTTTCACACAATCACTCTGCATAGTTTTCTGATGGCAAAGTCTGAACATCTGAGGAGGTAAATACAACATGGATTTGCTTTAATTTGTAGTATTTCCCAATTGTATGTAGAAAGCATTTGAATAGTTACTTTTGCGGAGCCTGTAAATTAGTGATATATTTGTCCAAAGTAATGTTATTATTCCTTATGGGCAGTAAATGTTTTCTTAACGTAATACATAATAACGTAATAACTCACCTCCCATTCCTGTGAGCAAACTAGCACTGATAGAGGATAAGCATTTTTCACATTGTTTCACCTGATAAAAGCAAGATTGATCTAAAAACAATTACAAAATGAAGAAATTAATTTGGCTAAATAAAGCAAGGACTGCAATTATATAGATACTGTTGCTGAAATGAACACTAATTAAACTCACAAATTCAACACTCAAAAAAACCCATAACCAAATATAGTGTTTATCAGTAATAAAAAAAAAGTAATAATGTATTAAATGTTTGGTGTAACTCGTGCATTGCGTTTTATCTTCTCGGACGGCCAATTCTTGCCATGCACCACATCCTGCTAGCTCCACTGGACTAAATTTAGGCCATTTCCCTGTGTCATGCTGAGACATCCAGGTGAACGTTGTGAGAAGGGAAGTGAATTCTGTGTGATAATAATATCTTTGGCTCCCACAGCCTCCTCCGCTTCCAACTGTCCTTGGCTATCCACGGGGAACCAGCAGAGTGAACTGCTATAGGGCTCGTGCTAACCTGAAACTATTTGAAACACTGACGGCTGTCAGCTTTCACTGATGGACGGATGTCTCTCTGTAGGAGAGGCCAAACCAAAACAGAGATATGAGACTCTATGTCGTGATGTTTTTCACCTTTATATGTAACACAGTAGGGTCCTAATACAGTAATGATATGATACAGGAAATATATCAGTGGAAGAAGGTAACAAAGTATACTTGGTACCTACTTAATCTCAAGTACTCTACCTACAGTACTGAGGCAAGCCATTCCTTTTCTTTATTTCTTAGTCCCTACATTACCATGAGAAATATTGGATTTTTTTCTCCACTACATCTAGGCTATCTAATGGCAGTTTTTCTTTTTCAGTTAAAGAACATGGCTTAGTCGCTTTCTGCTGTATCGACCTTCTCACCTGACTCTCTGCAAGAAAGAGAATAAAGAGTAGATCCCAAAATGTCCAACCTTTTCTTTAAGCTACTGTACACGCATAACCAGATAAATAATTTATGTTCACTGAAAGGCAGCCCCTTCTGTTGTGAACCTATTCTGTACACACGACATCTATTGCATGTCTGTCTGTCCTGGGAGAGGGATCCCTCCTCTGCTTCTTCCATTTTCTTCTCTGTTGAGAGGGTTTTTTGGTGAGTTTTTCCTCTCAAGGGTCTTAAGGATAGAAGGTGTTGTATGTTTTACAGATTTTAAATTCCCTTGAGGCAAATTGTGATTTGTGATGTTGGACAATATGAATAAAACTGACTTGAAATTGGCTTGAAAGAGCAATTCTTCAGAATGAATTTGAAATGTATCTTTATAGGCTCCCTCTGTTTTATTTACAGCCTCTTTGTTGGTTAACTAGCATTGGTCAAGACTAATAAAGGTTAAATGTGGAATTCAGAGCCTTTACTTTTAATAAAGTGCCTCTGTTGCATTATCACTTTTCCCAAACTGAAAGATTTGAATACATTTAGGTTACAAGTTGTATTATCAACTTAGTGAAAATGCCAATGATGGGTTTGTGAGTTGCTGGCCTCAGAACACTAACAGCAATATCCAAGTTGGCATTTCATAGTATGCGGAATTATTTCTGGCCATTATTATCCTGTGGCTCCAATTAAACAACGAAAATGGTAAGATATTTGACATCTGTTGAGTGGGTGATCATTCATCATTGTGCAATAAGGCAGAACATTGTCTAAAGTTTTGCCTAGTTAGATGAAATAAACACAGACGGATATTATCTCTTGGATAATGAACCATGCTCGTATGTGAAAGCTCTGCTTGGCCCACTGCAACATGCACAGATTAATTCTTGGCTAAGATCACTGATAAACATGCATGGGATGTGCATACACACAGTCACTGCTCTGCCAACTTTATTTTTACACCAGCTCCAGCTGCAGAGGGAGTGGGGATTCTCACTCTAGGTTTCAGTAGCTTGACCTAAATACTGCAGACTTTGCCATATTGCTCTTTTGTAACACCACAGTAATAAGAATGGAAGCTTATGTTGTATTGTTCTTTGTTTTATGTCCTCATCCACTGCAGAGTCGTAACACTGAGAAATGCAGGGCTCGGCACACCTCATGCATGACAACTCCTATGCAGTTATGTCTCTTGTAAAGTTTGGCATTATGACCTAAAATGTATATCCAGTGTAACATGGAATGGAAACAATATATAACTCAATATATAATTTTTCACTTCATATAATTTTGAGAGAATGTGATTTAAATGCATTAAATGATGTGCCTGCAGTTAAAGGTATTGTCAGTTAACTATTAAAATTCTTGACAGTGGTCGTGGAGGCAGAGTTTCACACACAGTGAAAGTTGTAAAAGATGTGTGTGCGTCACCTGCAGTGACTCCCAATTTGACTGACAGCTCTTTTAATACATGGACTAACTCTAGACAACAGTTATAAATGTTTTCTGATTCTGACAAAGATTTGTTAGATCTATAACATTTGTAAATAAAGCAGTAAAGCAGGTCAGAGCAGCACGTAGAGGAAATAGAGTGAGCAGCAGCAGAGGAAGGACTGCTATAACTTCATTTACCATGCCTGTTGTGTATATGCTACTTGAGTAGAAGAAAGTCATCCAAATGTTTATTAACTAGTGCTGCTAATTGCATCAAAGGAAACGATTTGGAGGAAAATGTTTTGCCTGCATGTAAACATGATTAACTGATACCTGTAGACTGCCTCTCAGGTAAGAAGATATATTATAAATGAGCTGTATGTGAAAAGTAGTTGATGTTTCTGTGATGTTGCAATGACTTCTCCTGAGGCTTCGTGTACAGCGTGCCTGCAGCACAGCAAGCACATCTTTATCAGCCCACTGCTGTCAACCAATCTGACAACAACACTACAGAGACACAGCCACACATGTATGTGCACACACACACACACACACACTCTCTCTGCATCACTGCTCAAGGCCAAGTTATTTTGCTCTTCTTCTTTTCTATGAGGCATAGTGGAAGTTTTGGCTTGTGTTTATGGGTGTGCGTGGGCACTTACTGCATCCATCTGTGTGTGTAATTTCTGCCTTTTTATGTGTTTATAAATGTGTTGGACAAGATTTAAAAAAGAAAGTTAAGTACTTTCTTGTACAGTTTTAAAAAAAGTCCAAACACAGAAACCTCACAACAAGTTCATATTAATAGCAACGTTGGATGAGTCGTCAGTGAAGGCCCTGTGCAGAGCGCTATGTCATCCTGGAATGTGTCCAGAGATATTTTAGTCACAGTGGAGCTCAGGACATGACAGTTGAGATTGCATCAGCACATTAAGAGCCCACTAACAAGGAAGGAAGCGTAGACTTTGGTTTTGGAGGCTGCATGTGTTTAGGATAGCAGCCACAACTCAATCTTACAATCTTGCCATATTGCGGGAGATTGAATTACTCCATTGTGTATTTCTGTTTTGATTTGGTTTTATTGCAGGGGTGTGATTTCCCTGCAGAATGGGGAGCTCCACCGCGTTTTGGGAGGCTTTCTGTGGAGTCAGTATTTTCGACTTAGCGGTTGTCTAGGACCCTATTTCCTGCAGTAGATGTAAATGTATGCAAAGATTACAGACTTTCCTCCTCCGTTGCATTTTCTTCCTACTCCCTGTGTTTGCATCTGTCTTTCCACTTATTTGCAGATTTATTTCTGTGAACTCACGGTCACAGAGGAGTTAGATTAGTTAAGATTGTATTATTATTAATTTGTCTTTATTGAATGTCAGTGTGTTGAAGTTGAGGCTAACAGGCTGCCGGAGTCGCATCAATTGAAAAATGCAATACAGTGAGGCTGGCTTACAGCTAAATATTTTCCCCATGACACATAGCAAACCCCTGCCCTGCTCACAAACACCTGCCTCGTTATCTCTTTGTTCCTATCTTACATCAGTATTGAAAGAGGCCGTCGCTGTCTTCTATTCTCTTTTGTCTTTCTCGCTCTCTGGCTGTCTTGTCCTGTCACCGAGTCAATCTTTCACTCACCAACTCACAATCTCACGATCTCACCCTCTCACATTCACGAGCAGCACTAACTCCTTTTGTCACTTTCACGTCACCGTAGACGATCTCAGGTTGAAGGAACTGGCACTCGCTTGATTTTTCTTCTTCTACCCCTATTTTTACCCAACCCTCAGCTTGTGGTACTTTCCCCCACACCTTATCTCCTCATTCCTCTTTCTATCAGCTTAGCTCAGTGTAAGATCCCGTGCTCATGGAATGTATCCTGCCATTCTGAAGAGGATGTGTCATGTGCAGTTCATGCCGTTCGGGCCTGTCACAGCCACAACCCTTTGCACCACACCAAAACAGCTTGCTCCAGTGTAGACCTAGAAAGACCTTGCATAATAAAGACTGATCTTAACCACCTTCCTTACCCTCATTTGCAACTGCAGCACAGTTTCAGCCTCGGCTCCTCTTTCTACTGCTCTGACAAGAAGAATAGATATACTGTATGTGGTGGGCAGAAAATAAAGCGAGAAGCGGGGCGATGGTGGTAGGAGGAGACAAAGAAACAGAATTAAGAAGAGGTAGGAGGTGATAAAGACAGGAAGAGTGATCTGAGGGAGTGAAATGGGTGTTGAGATAATAAAAAGGGAGATAAAAAGGAAGGGAGGGAGTTGGCTGAAAGGGGAAGACAATGAGACGTTTGTAAGAAGAGAGAGGACAAAAGATTTTGAAACACAGGAACAGGAAAATAATTAGGTAAAAAAAAGAAAGAGACAAAGATGGATTGATGTAGAGAGAGAGAGAAGCTCGGTGGATAAAACAGAGGAAGAGGCAGGGACTGATAATGAAACACGAAAACAAAGACAAATGGCTCAATGATGGATGGTTTGTTGGGATAGGCCACAGCCATGGATCAAAATAAAAGTAATTACCAAGTGCAATAATGTCCAGGATGTGGCTGGATTCTTGGTGATACTCACTGGAGTTTCACAAGACCTATCAGAAGCACAGTGCAAGCTAGCCTCCATTCATACTGTACGCTTAAATAAAGATTGAACTGAAATGTGAGAACCAATAATGAAATTGAAACACTGTAAAGACAAACGCCGGAGATGGATTGTGGAGGGAAGGCAGCCAAAACAAAAAAATCTGTAAAACAAAAAAACTGTAAGTAGTCGTAGCGCTCTAATGCACTGATGATAATCTCTCTGTTGTGTTATTCCGGGAGCCTCTCACTGAAAGGCTTTGGCATCAGCACATTCAAAATACACACAAACGCACACAGTGCACAGTGCTAGTGGTAGGCTATCTCAAGATGTCCTGAGCGTTGCGGCAGTGATGCTAGGCTATTAGAGTTAACTGCTGACCTGTAGGAACCAGCATCGATAGCCATCTCTCACTCAGCATCCCTCTAAGCTCTGTGAGAAATTGTACACCCACAGTGTGAATGGAGTGTTTTTTTGTTTTGCTGAATAACTGTAAATGGTTTTGATTTGGGTGACGTGCTGGGAAAATATGTCAGAAATGGTTTTCATGTGACTTCAGAAAACGCTACAAAATGATCTTTTTGTTTTAAGATTCAGGGTTAGAAATAGTGCAACAGGGCTGCAGCGTGGGGGTTCAGCATGTGTAGATGCAGGAAATGCATGCACACACCGAGATAACGCTGCTTGTTTCCCCGATGAAGCAGCTCGCTAGTTTGTCATTGGCCGGTGCTGAGTCATTTTGTTTCAATTCAGAGCGAACGAGCAGCCAGTCGGCATCTCCTCGCAGCCTCGTTGCTCGAGCACGGCTGCAGCAAAGTTGGGTCCACACCTTGACAGGGTAATATTCGCAGCCACGCATGATATTAAGCATCATATTAATAATTGTAACGCTGTTTGTCATTAATCAAAGGTTTACCCAGCTGACATTTTCTCAGTGTGATGTGGAAGATGAGGCTGATTTTGATGAAACTGTTCGAAAGGTCATGTTCACACTGAGCCAGGTTTTCACCCTGACCTTTACCATCATTGCTAAGTCACATGCAGCACTAGACTGATTGCTTGAACAGATATAGCTTCACATCATTGAGAACCAAACCAGTGGAAGTCATTTTATTGTAGTGAATCAGGGTTTGATTTTCTTCCTTCTCTACAGAGTGGGGGTGGATGCAGATGAAAACCCAGAGGACCTTTCTTCAGAGGTATGAGCACCTTATTGTCACCATTTAGTAATCCATATTTTATCTGCTGTTTAATGCCAGTGTTTTTTTTTTCTGACACTGAAATGTATTAATTTTAAACTACAGTACCACAACTTTGAGCAGTTGAGCTGCAAGTGGCCGTTTTAAGATGGTGTCAATGCCATGCTTTATCGGCTTCTATTTATAAGAATGCATACAAAATATGATGTCCAGTAAACCTCTCTTCAGCAGCGTAGAACGTATTTGTAGAACTACCTGTTGAACGTTTAAACAACTGGAATTACCTTACATATGGCATACTCTGCAAAATGAATGGGGTTTTTTTCCAAGTAGGTTATGAAGCATTATTTCTGTGTATACCATGAAGCAGAGCATCAGTCTGTGCTGCTTTCTCCTGATTTCAGTCTTACAAAAACGCCAAAGTACCCAAGAGGGCAATGTTTACTGTAATTGTATGTGCTTTTCTGCCTCCACTTAGCTGCACTTCATAGCTGTTGTGCAGGTATTGCCCATCAATCCCATTTAGAATCTTGAGCATTAGTGCTACTGCATATTGATGTATTAGAGACAGTCAGTAGTTGTTTTTGTCTGCTTTAAAACACTTAAACTATTAACATAATTGCCTACATTCAGTTTAGGTATTCAGGGGATCCATTTTTCACAAAAGCCCCTGCCACTATACATTACATTTTAAAAATGAGGAGACCCTTTCCAAAACATGGAGAGAAGAATGACTGATGCCAGTAGGACGCAGCTCAAAGGGGGGAGGAAGCTTAAAACGATGCCATAATCACTAACAAAATATCTTTATAGACGGCTAAACAAATTATAATTAGAAAAAGAAACTACGCAGCTTCATTTGCTTTCCAGATGACTTTAGCAAGTGAAAGTCCAATGGCTTTAAGTATTAACTTATTCCCATACCTGAAATAAGTTACACTGTTTTATACAAAGTGATTCTACATGTGTACAGAGCATATTGTGCTGTGAACGGTGCTTTCTGCTAAGTTTCCTGCATTACAGCTCTCCCCACTGAACCAAGTGAGAGAGCAGCGATCACATTTGAAGACAATGAAACTTCCTTTACTTAAGAGCTATTTTTAAGAGCTATTCACCACTAAAGAGCTGTGGTGCTCTACAGCGTCACATTTCGAGTTGGTGTATTGGTAGAGTTTTTTGCACATACTGTAAATTTACAGAATTTACAGTATATCCTGCCATCCCCTCCCACTTGTATTTAATATGCTTCTACCCTTTAATCTTGGCTCTGTTGTTTTTTAAATATTGCATGACATCAAAGAAGCAGTTCAAGAGGAGGAAATGCACTTTTTCTTCCTGTTAAATGACAGTCTATAGCACATCCTCGCCAGCACACAGGCCTTCTGAGTGTGCCTGTTTTGCTGTGCAGACACGTCCACCCACACACCCCTCCCACCCTACCATCGCTGCTTCCCAGCAGCACTTCATCCCATCGCTTTCATCTTCTTATTTGTCCTGACCCATATCTGCACGCTGTACATATTTTATTTTACGCATTTTATTGGCAATTTTATATTTCAAATTTATGCTTCTTGACTTCTCTTATATTTTCTACTTACTATGTTTATTGTTAAATCACCAGTATACCAAGGCAAATTCCTTGTATGTGAAAACCTACTTGGCAATAAAAGGGACATGGTCTGGGCAGCTCCCTGGCATTATGAGGCCAGAGAGGCCGACAGAATAGGCAGCGTGGCAGGAGGATCCCAGTGGAGCAGTGAGGCCAAGCTCCAGGTCTCGCTCTTATGGAAATGGATAAATGTAACCATGCCCAGAGTGAGAGTCCACACAGTGCCCGCTGGGGACATATTCTTACTTTGGCATGAAGGGATCTAGAGGAACTTTGCAGTTTTTGAGAACAGGACTTTCCTCTGTAAGCACAGGGCCTGGGGGTCCCACTTGTAAAAGCGGAGGTCATTGGATATGACCCCGCTGACCATCCTGAGTTGCAGGTTTACTGCATTTAAATCAGTATACAGCCACCCCAGAGGGTCTTTCTGTGTCGATAAGTAACAGTGGTTCTCTCATGGCCTACAGGTTGTTACAGGGAGGCCAGACACAACACAGGGCCTGTGGCACCGTCTGGACTACAAGTATCCTTTTACTGCCTTCTTCTCCAAAGCACTCTCACATCTGCTGTTTCTCCTGTTACCAGTCTTTATGCTAAGCTAAGCTAACAAGCTGCTAACTGTAGCCTTATGTTTACTATACAGACATGAAGGCAGTATCGATCTTTTCATCAGACTCGGCAAGAAAGTGAATAAGTGTATTTCCCAAAATGTCCAACTATTGATTTAATGTATTTACTGTTGACTACAGGGCGAACGGGATTCCTGTAAGCAGAGAATGTAGGCTACGGTCCTGTCCTCTGCATTGGAATTTCATGAGGACTGCATTAAGTTTTAGTTAATCTAATTTTACCACTTAATGGCCTCATGACCTGGCCCAGCGCTTGGTAAGGAGCACATCATTTTACTTGATGGACTCTATCTCTGCTGCACAACAATGAGATGCAGGTCTGCTAGAGCATTAATTTAGAGAATTAATTTAATGCATGAGTGTGTTAATGTTAATATTAGAATTATTTATTTTTATAGAGAGAACTGCATTTAAAGTGAATAACAGTTATAATAACAGGGGAAATATATGATTGGACAATGTCGGTAAACCATTAACTGTGGATTCGAAGGGATCCAGAAGAGCAGGTTTAGCATTGTAGATGAGGGCAAACTGAGTTCTGTTTCTGAAACATTCTCTTAAACAAAAACACTCTTAAGTAAACCAGTTTTCCTAGTTAATCTTCATAGCTATTTACAGTACAACAGACTGTCCAATAGTGTGAGAAACATGCGTCATACTTCAGGTGAAGCAGAGTCATCTGTATGTACAGTGTCTTTAGAAAGTATTTAACTCCCAGGATGTTTTTGCGTTTTGTTGTGATGCAAGATAAATATAGTATAAACAAAAAACTGACTGTCAAAAGCTTTTATAAATGTATTAAGAATGGAAGAAAATAAATCTCAGTTTTCAGCTGAAGTAATTTATTTCTCAAGACAACTTTGGCAGCGATTACAGCCTCAGGTTTTTCTGGTTATGTCTATTTACGAAGCCCCACTAGATTTGAGAATTATTTTCACAATGTTCCTTGAACGTTATTTCAGATTTAATCAAGTTGAACCATCTGTGCAACATCTGTGAACAACTACCTTCAAGTAATTCTTAGATATTCAGGGGGATATTTTCATAAATCGTTGCTTCGCTCTAATGTCTAACATTCTGAAATGTTCCTTGAAGTGCCTCTTCATTGTTCCTTTGTGTCCTAACAAGTCTCCATGTCCCTGCTGCTGAAAAGCCTCCTCACAACATGACTCTGCCACCACCAACATTTTTCACAGAATGGTGTTAGATGAGTGATAAACTCTGCCAAGCTTCCACCAAACATTGTGCTTCACATTACAACTGAGTACATTTAAGCTCATCTTAGAAAATCATTGCAAAGGAGGTAGGTAATCCTTTTTTTTTTTGTTTTACTTTTGATTTATTTGCAACAATAACCCTAATGGAATACATTATGTTTTGTTCAAGGATTAGTGACAAACGTTCTAATCAAACCCATTTTCAGTTCAAACTGTTAACACAGAATGAAGAAAGCGCAGAGCTGGATATGACTTAACATCCTCCCTGATGCCCTTATTTGACATTACATGGTTTATTGTTAGTTCTGCAGCTACTGAGAATATTGATTCATTCACTACTTTTCTCAGAACTGACACACAAGTGCCACTTACTCCATGCAGAAATATACTCTTAAATGTTCAGTACAGTTTTTTGAATTTGATGGAATTTCAAAATGATTGGAATCCAGTGGGCAGCAGAAGGTAATGTGCCATAGGATTATAAACACTTTCTGACAATACACACTGAACAACAGTCTAGACAGGATTGAAAAAAACAGCTAAATAAGAATACCTTAAAGATAACTTGGTATTAGTCATGTAAGAAGCAGATTCACTGCACTCTCGTGTCCACATGATAAATAGGCTACAGCCAGCAGCCTTAACTTTGCATAAATGATGGAAATGGGGAAAACAGCAAGCCTGAATCTGTACGAAGGTAACAAAATCTGCCTATTGGCACCTCTAAAGCTCACTAATTAATATGTTATATGTTGTTTGTTTAACCCGTACAAAAATCTAAGTGTCATATCCTGGCATAAAGGCATACTGTACTGTCTCTTCCTTAACTCTTTTCCTGTCAGCCTGGCTTCGCACTAGGACAAACGTTTTAGCCTTAAACACTGATTTTGACAGACATCAAAGCCTGTTTGATCTTTCCTGCTGAAGTGGTTTGGCGATGTGGTTACAGGACTGGCAACCAATGTTTTTGTTTTGACACTGGCATCCCAGAGGCCACCTGTGTTTAAGAGACCCGGGACGGCTGTATTATATGGTTGGCTTGGTCTCCGGATGAGTCTGTGAGGAGGAGACTTGGGAGTTAAATCTCTCCTATATTTATGGTATTATATAAAATACCGCAGTAGAAAGGCATAAACAGTACCATAATAAAAAGAAAACAGTGAGAGGGAGGTGGCACCTAAATATACGTATGTGCTACTGATATTTTGTATTGTGTGTGTGAGTTCAGAGTGTTGTACAGTATGTGCATTACATTGTTGGACTGTTGTGTTCATCTGCCAGCAGCATTTTAGTGTTGTAGCTGGTCAGAGTGAAGCTTACATGTCTTTATGTAAACTCTGAATGCAAAGTAACAGCAGCTGTCAGATAAATGCAGTAGGATATACATTTCCATATCCATCCCTGATCATCTTTGGTTA
The DNA here is from genome assembly GCA_036023855.1 of Gadopsis marmoratus. Lineage (NCBI taxonomy): Eukaryota > Metazoa > Chordata > Actinopteri > Centrarchiformes > Percichthyidae > Gadopsis > Gadopsis marmoratus. The sequence goes on from JAVQJF010060245.1 coordinate 32,092, forward strand.
TTCTGAGATGACAAGGAGGTGTTTGTACAGTCACCAATAAGTATTAACGCAATACTTCGAAATTTAGGGAATCGGCTTATTAGCTTTCCTGCCGATAGCTAGATGAGAAGACTGATACGACGCTCATGTCTGTCGGTTAAATATGAAGCTACAGTTAGCAGCTGCTTAGTTTATCTTAGTGTAAAGACTGGACACAGGAGGAAAAGCCAGCCTGTCTCTGTCCGAATGTAAAAAGAAATCTGCCTATCTAGCTCCAAAGCCCACTAACTGGCATGTTACATCTCGTTCAATCAAGTCATCGAACGTGGACAATCCATCGTTCTTCCTTATTTTGTTCCTTTTAGTGTGTATGTGTTTATTTTATATCTTTCTCTCTCAATACACATATAGTAGCATAATGTACAACTAGTACAAATGCTTCAAAAGTGTACTGAAGTGACAGTATTCGAGTAAATGTACTTAGTTACTTTCCTCCACTGATGAAAGGTCGGTAAAAGGTTGAAGGTAGGTGTGGGACATATAGGAAGGGAATGAGCTCGCCGCGATGATAGCTGAAGCAGCAATTGGTCTTCTACCCCCACACAGCTACTCGGCACCTTTTCCCACACACAAACAACCTGACGCCACAGTGGAGCAGAAAGCAGCTTTAGCCGTTATAATTATCATCGCTGTCTAGTAATATGCCAGCGTGGAACAGGAGGACACGATGCCGACAAGAAGGCAACTCACTCCTGCAGGTCCCAAGGAAGTCATTATTCCCCTCTTCTACCTCTTCTATCGCTTGCCCTCTTTTCTCTCCGTCATTTGAGACATTTATAAATAAATCCTGTTAGCTGGCAGAATGGCACCCATAATTCCCACCTCTTGCATATTGCTGATAACAGCACCACCAGAATTGGCACCCACTAACATATTAGATAATTGTCCTCTTCTCTTTGTCCTGGTGCTTATGCCAGGGGATTGTGTACTTGTGTGCCATCTCTTAAGTCCCACATTATTCATTACAGGCTTTGAGGTACAAAGGTTGCCTTCATCCAGACATTATAGGATTGGTGAAGTATTGTTTTGTCTTTTTCCAAGACACAAGAAGAGCAAAGTGTGAACACCTGCAGAAGGGCAGTTATTAATCAGAACTATTTGTTTTTTTACAGCTAAAAGTGTGCTGTCATTTTTAAGGGTCTGTACTGGGGAGGATGTAGAATCAAGTGTATTGAAAGATCGTCTGTCATCAAGCAACTATATTCAGAAATCTGGCCTGAAAAGAGGTCTTAGAGAGTTATCAAGTAACTACCTACCATCGGTCACAAGTGTTGTTTGATGTGAGCCCACAACACCTCCAGAGGACCTTTACCATAACATCTGGCATCCGAAAACAGCCCTTTCTCAACACTGATCAGAACTTGCCTGTACTACCTTAAATCAGCACTTAAATACATTTTTAATGCAGTTCTGACCTTGCTTCTGTTTTCAGTCAAGTGCAAGACTGATCCATCATGCTTGAAACAAGATAACACCCCATTTTATATCTTTTTCTTTTTTCTATGAGATAATTATTTTCATCTCTATCAAGCCCTCTGCAGTTCTGCTCTATAGAACGCTCCCTGGAAAGTCTTCTTGTTGCATATTTTATTGCTTTAGACAACTACCCAGCAGACAAGAGCTGGTACATGTATATTAAATATGCTAACAGCTTAGCAATCTGAATGACTTACGTTTCAAATGGAAAGCCACTGGCATGTAATGATGAGAACAATGTCCTTGGAGAATAGTATGCCCTAATGTAACTGAAGAGATATTTATCTTTTTAGCATTACATTATGTGGAATTTAGGGCAATGATGTCAGTGAAATGTGAAAATAACCATGTCATTGTTCAGGCTCTCACTGGGGCAGTCTCTGTATTTTATATTTTTATTGTTAGTGTGCATAAAAACAACGAAGTCTGGTTTGAAACAGGAGAACTTGAGTGATGTGTTGACTGATTATTATGCCCTGTATTAGCACATGCAATGAGACAATGACTGGGATCTTTTAACAGAAAACTAGTTCTGACATATGTTCATTATGTGCAAGAAAAAAGCGAATGTCCCATAGTAGTTTCCATTTCCACTATACCCCTCCAGCGTGCAGTTATGGATGTGTGTGTGACATGCTATTCTCCAGAAAAGAATGACTCACTTTAACAAATTCTTTCAAAGATAGTCACTGGCCTCTAATTTGCCCTCCCACATCTGTAACAATAAACATCCGACTAAAATCATTTGGCCCCAGCACTAATCAACATACAAACCAAAGCTAAGATGTTACAGCTTGATCTTCTGAACCTTTATGAACCCTCGAAAATGCATTGGTAAAGCACTGCAATTGCTTATTTTTATGTAATAATTTCACAAAATGAGCCACTAGTGAGATGTGCTTTGGTTCTGCTAGAATTATTACAATTATAGCTCAGTGGCCTGAGGCCAGATTTGGAAAAGGCTGCAGGCTAAGAACAAATAATTTCCCTTTCCCCTGTTTTTTGTCATTGACACACCTTTGCCACCATGCCTTAACAAGGTCACAGATATCTAAAGCCGCTGCTGACACACTGTGACCCTCCTCTGTCCGGCTCACTCCCACATTGGTGTGGGATATTTGCCAGACTCTTCAGAAGCCCCCATGTCCAGGAGGTAAGACTTCCCTTGTCTTACTATATACTGTTTATATCTTCAGAGGATAGAAAGAAATGTATTTTTAGTTATCAATTATGATTTGTTACTTGTCATTCAGGTCGAAGAGCAGCTGTGTGAGAATGAACCAGATGACTCCCCCTTGAATTTGGTGAAAACAGAGAACCAACTTGTATGTGTAGGAGGCGACTGCGGATCTGAGCACCAGGAAGACCTGCTGGAGGGAGACCTGGGCCTTGGCAGTGCTCCAGCTCCCGCCAGGGAGGCCTGAAGCTCCAGGAGTTACTTCTAACGCCAGCTTATTGACCCCTGCTGCCCTGAGGCTATTGCCCTGCCTCCCACAGTGAACGGGGTCACTGGCCAGGGCATCTGAGAGGAGCCCACCGGGAGTCAGTTACAATGGCTCCCGAAAGGTCAGGCCACCCCCCTTGTGCTGACATGTATGCAAAGACACACTCGCAGAGGGAGAAAAAACAATTTGCTCTTTCTGTTACTCTGCCGATGATTTTCTTGGCTTGTTTTGCTCCAGTTTTAAAGGAATTTAATAGCTGAAACAGAACGACGAATCCTATACAATTTAAGTGCCTAATGTCTAACACCAACAGGAAGCAAGCAGTACCTGTGACCACAGTGCACTTTTCACACATCAAGCAAACGTATAATGCAACAGTTGTAAAGTCACACGTTACAGCAGAGCAGCTTTAGGGAGAATTGCTCATGAACAGCCACTGTGATTGAAAGTTACGGCATTTCCCTAATCGGCTGAAATGGTAATTTTGTGCCGACTTTGCTTTCCCCTCCCCTAACTCCTTATTAAACTTTTACTGCACTGTTTTCTTCTACAATCCTTCAAACTCATTCAAAATGTATTCCACTGAATTAATTACATCCACGTCTTGCTTATCAATCTGTGGTGGGCTAGACTACTCCAAATGCTTAATTTTATTAACAGCATTTGGAAAAAGAGACTCTCAGCATGTGAGACTTCTTTATGGATTGCACTTTCCTGCTTTCCGTGTGCATCATTATAAATCTCAGGGCCCCTTTCCCCTTGCGTGAAGCAATGTCTTGTGTACTGCAAAAATCCAATCTGTGAAGGTTTGCCTTTATGCAGACTGTTTCTCTCATATTAATAATGGGCTTTCCATTTTGTGTTATGAATGGATGAGCGCATCTATGGAATGCTCATCTGATTCAGTTCTATTCTCTATTCTGCTTTGTTTGCGCTGATGATTGAATTCAGTTTTGTTCTGAGCAGCAGAGACTGATAACATTCCTTTCATTCCTCAGATGGAGATACTCAACGTTTAGTTCTACACTTAAAGGAACAGTTCCCATAAAGAAAACACAATTGGACTTTTTTTTTTTATCTAATCTACAATCTTAGTTTTGATGTGATCTGCTGAGATTTGGAGCTACCATCTATACATTAAGTCCCCCCAACTCAACGCACTGCAGTGCATTTGGTTGGTGATGCTCAAAGTATCAAAACATTAACATATGTCATTTAAAAGCTCAATGTCTCTTTCCACATGACAGTTCCTCCCGATGAACCACAAACCTGTTTTAAATTCTTTCACTGAGAACGTCTGACCTACACCCACCAGCTACAGCATCTACCTCTGTGCAGAAAGGAAGAAACTGCTCACAGCAAAGTACTTTTCTGTGCAACCTTCCTCTGCCTGTTGATCTTATCACATGTAACTTTTGGGCACTTTGACCATCGCAGACCAAGTGTAACTGAGCCGTTTTACAGAAGAGAACCTTTAACCTCAATTATTAACATCAAAATCTGGAAGGAGTACGAGAACAATCTGTTGTTGTTCTTTTAACTTTGTATTCGAGTCATTTAACATTGTGTTTGATTTCTCTGAGCTCTTTTAAGGTTGTGTTGTCACAAAATTGAAATTGACTCAAGTGACTGAAATAATTACTACCAAATAACAAATACAGTACTTCTGACTATTAACAATAACAGTTTTGACACAAACTTAAAAGGTACCCTGTGGAGGTTTTGACCAGTGGTAACGTTATGCAGCAATGTTTTTAGGCCTGGGTCCCCGTTTGGTTTGTTGCTCCAAGACACGCATGCATGCGGACGATGGGATGCACATTTTTGCCAGCGGTTTCACACTATTCAACTGATCTACAGGTAGCGGTAAAGCACCAAGAAACACAACAATGCACCAGCAAAGGCAGGGAAGAAGAAGAAGAGTAACATGAAGTAAACATCAATTTAACAATGCAGGTTTCAGAATTTTAATTATGAAAAATGTTTTGCAATTGTTTTATGAGGAAGGAAAGTTATTGGTCTTAAAGATACACACAGTGCGTTTTGGTGAGAAACGCTGACTGTAAACAAACTTTTTTACAAGAGAACTCCACAGGGCACTTTTCAGTTATGTAGCAAATAGCAACAAATGTGTGGCATCATTCCAGCACAATGGTTCCCAAATGGTGATGGAAGGCACAGTGGTGCATAATGCACTGAACTAAAATATGCCTTGAAAAATATAAATTTAAAGAACAAAAGTGATTGCAAAACATAATCCAGTGGCTCGCCGTGCTGGATTTTATTTAAATTTTTAAGGGAACCTTGCCTCATGCACCAGGCATTGAGAACCACTGGTCTAGCTAGTGCTTGTGGTTCTGATCATGGTTTCCCACATGTACAGCAGTGCGGGTTGTTCAACACAGATGCAGAAACTGTCTTGTTGACTGTGAACTTTACTTAATGCAAAATTCCCAGATCATGTGTTTTTTCATAAGCGCAAGCAACTGTAAACATTTGAAACGGTAGAACAGACTGCTTACACCGACACTGAGAGACTCTCAGACACCCAGAGCCATGACATCGTCCACAGTGCATGATATCATCCTGCAAGGATTTTTTTTTTAAATCTAGAAACTGCTGTCCTGATGTAGCCTACTCATCACACCTCTACCTATGGCACATCAATAAACCAATTAATTGATTGTCTCTGACTGATCAGATCTTAGAAATAAACATTAGCAATGAGCTTTTTTTTTTGTTGATTTTCTTTGATCCGCTATTTTCACTTGTACAGACAATATGGAGAAATAAAAAACAGATTTTTTTTGTACGGTTTTGAACATTCAAAAATAACCCCAAAACATCCACTTCGCAGTGTCATACATGATACATGAATTATGCAGTTGTTTTTTTCCGTTGTTGCCACGTCACTAATCGAGTCATTGTTTGTAGGCCGTGCGTTGTCAAACACATCCAAAATTCCAGTATAAAAGGAGCGGTCCCTACAAATCCCACTGCAATTCAACTGAGGTAAACAACATACATTCCAAATGTGGCCAGTGGAGCTCCTCAAACTGATTTAAAGTAAAGCTTAATTCCACACGGGGGAAATGGCACTCGATGCGAAATGAACATTAAATTAAAAAGGTCTTTGGTGGCGAGTACATTTTCACAGTTTGGAGTGTGTCAGTAGTGATTTGCTCATGTCCTTGGCCTCCCCGGCCGTTCTGACCCTTTCATACCCTAGAACAGACATGGAATGGTGGCAGTAGTCCTCCACTTGTTTGATCTGCTGAATGCTGAGCACTGTTCTCCACGCACTAGCAGCCTGTGTGGCATTCCTGGACGACACTATGAACGGCTTAGAGGAGGAGCTGGAGCCGCTGGTCATGTTCAGCGCAAATGACTCAATGTCATGGTTGGTGGTGAGGTTGGTAAAGCGGTAGATGCTCCGCAAGGTCTTCACCGGGTTCTCGACCAGGTCCTCATACCGCACGGCCATGTACTTCCCCTTCAGCCAGCTGGGTGGGTTTAAGGCAGTCCTCAGAGTCCTGGAGGTGCGGTCACAGATCACCTCCATGGCTCCTATGGAGTGGTAGTCTGAGCCATCCTTCTTGTTGGCTTTGTGACCTGGATCCACAAAAGGTATCCGGCGAAGTTTAGGGTCCCTGCTGCGGACCACCTGTAAATTCTCCCTTATCAGGCCGTGTCTGGATTTGATCCTGGAGTTGGCCACTGCCCGCGGGTCTCTGACTAGGTGTATCACCTTCAAATCCAATGATGGATCCTCCATGAGTGGGGCCAACACATTGACGTCCAAAATGCGGACCCCTTTAATGACTATGGTGTTATATTTGAGGCACTCCTCCTCCAACAGTCTAAGGCTTTGAGGGGGGCACTTTTTACACACCTTATCATCCACCATGCCCACCACCTCTTTCCTGTAGGCTGAGCAGAGGGGATAGGAGCACACCACTTTGTTGAGGGTGGCCCCAAATAGTCCCAGGGAGGTAAAATTCTTGCCCCCGGGGCTGTTGTAAAGTTGGAAAACGGACAGGTCACAGCGATACAAGGAGCTAAGCATGTCCCTGGCTGCCCCTTGTAAAGACACCGCATCACCTGGGTACAGTTTCTGCCAGATGTGCCACATGGGCTCATACAAGAAGAACACTTCAGGATTTTGGTTAAAAAGCTCCCCGAAGAAGGACGAGCCCGACCTCCAGGTGGTCAGAACGTAGACCAGCTGTCTCTTTTTAGCCAGCGAGGGCCTGTACAGGAAGCGGATGTCAGATCTGCTCTGATAAGTGGTGCTCCTCATCTGATGGTTGCACTGCTGTGGCTCTTTAGTCCATTTATAATTGGCCAAGTTGAGCATGGTGAGGACCAGCAGTAAGAAGTAGGCCATAAATAACACGATCCTCTTTCTGCGGAGGACTTTCATCACGATCCCCGGCTGTGCTATTATCTTGGTGTGGTTCCTGTAGGTTCTGAGCTTTCTCCCAAAGCCAGCATCCTTCTCCCAGGGCGCTGTCAACTTCAGTGGCTGGTGGTATTGTTTTCCTCTCATCTGTGCCCTCAGAGAGCGGCTCCGAACCACCGGGCAACGCTGCTCACGTTGACTGTACACGCTGTGTACGACGTGCACCGGGGGACCGACACCCAGTTGGACCGAGCCCAAAATATTCACCAGCGATTCGAAATCCACAGCGGCGATGTGCCGGTTTCTGCTGCGGCGCCGCGGCGGCTGAGAGGCGCAGTTCTCACGAAGTCGCCCGCAGCGAGCGTCGCAGTGGTTCCGTCGGTGGAGCCGCTCAGAGCACAACGGGAGGAGCCGTCATCGCTGCAACGGACGCCCTGTTTTGCCCACGTTCAGCTGAGGCATCCCTGCGCAGTCATCATCCGACGCATCCTCGCAGGGTTCCGGCAGCGCGGAGACAACGAGGCCGTCACGGCAACAAATCACGCCACGTCTGCCATGTCGGAGCAGGGAGCAGCCGGTATCCACAGTTACCGCGTTTGGTGGAAGATACCCCCCCCCCCCTTCTTCTTCCTGCTCCTCCGTTAGTCCAACTAATACAAACTGGACGGATTCAATCAGAATGGAAAGCGCCGTCTACAGGGGGGGGGCTGCGTTGGCCCGCGTTGTGCGTCGGCGAGCTGCGCCATTGGACGAGCCGCACGTCCATCACGTCGCCACACGTCGGGGGGAGGGGCGAGGGGGGGGGGGGGGGGGGGGGGTCTAGGGGGGTGTTGTGGTGCCCCTGGGCCCTGCGT
>JAVQJF010060251.1:0-12407 GCA_036023855.1 Gadopsis marmoratus
AGAGACCACTGCAAAATTATCAGTTCTCTGGTTTTACTATTTATAGGTATGTGTTTGAGTAAAATTAACTTTGGAAAATTTGGAGTGGTCTCTTAATTTTTTCGAGAGCTGTATGTAGCTTTAATATTGAAATTCTCTCTCCCTCAAGATCAGAAAAAGGAAAAAGAAGCCTGATGATAATTTCCTGTAACAAACGAGATCAAAACAGATCACATCATTAGATGTCACACAGGACATATAAATTGGTTGGGCTTTTTCCTAGCCCGGCATCGCCAGACCATTTCGCAAACGCACTTCAGTTCATCTTCAATTTCCAAGGGGCAATATCAACAGGTGCAGACCAAAAGCCTCTGGATGCAATTGGAAAGGCCTACAATCAATCAGAGCAACAAAACGCTTGATGTAGCACTGAGTGAATCCTGTAGGAAGTACAGCAACCACATATTTCTTATCAACAAAAGCTTGAAGTGCGGTTGTGTGATCTTTAAATCCAAAATACACAGTATAATTAATCAGATATGTATAAGTGTGAGGGAGAGCCACTATAGGATCCACAAACCACTTTGTGTTGGGACCCTTGGTTTGAGAACCATTGCTCTGTAATGTCCAAGGTGTGTCCAAATAAAGCCTTATTTTACAGAGGTTGTACCTGCAGGGGTCATTTTTCCAATGAAAGCTGCCTGTGATTCATGGTTCCCATCTACTGCAACAGCGTAGTTCAAGAGAGTTATTAGAACCGACAGTCATGAAACAGAAAATACCTGAACAGCAGGTTTTTGTACCCAAGCAATTATTTGGTACGCATGCAGAGAATACAATGAGAAATGGATATAGAGAAAAGACTCCATTGGAGCCTATTAGGCTACTTCTGTAGAACCATTATTCATTCATCTGCAGGCAAAATGAGTTAGGCTTGTTAGATTCTGAGTATTTGTTAGGAGGTAGCTCCCTTTCCCAGAGACTCAGAGGCTCATCTCTCTCACTGTCTGGCCCATAATAATCTTTCCAACCCTTAGGGCAGAGCCAACCTTTAGGCTTCGAGATACATGGTGCATGCATGGTGTGTGTTCGTGCATGTAAAGTCGTGTGTGAGAATTTCTGTGTAAGATTTGAGCATGCTTGTGTGGGAATGTATGGGGCTGTGTATCACAATTTTGCATGTGCACATTCTTTCACTTTAATACTTTGGAGGATTTTCTCTGTCAAATCAACTCCCCTGAGAGTGGATATTTAGCTTCTTTCACTCTAGGGTTTAGACTTGAACTTAGGTTTAAGGTTAGGATTTGGAACAGACTGAGGGTGCCCTATGAATTAAAGTTAGCCCCATGTTACAGAGAATTAAAGGAAAACCCAGCCTAAAGTAGTGTATTCTGTTGTAAAACAGTGACTACATATTTGGTCATAATTGAGTTAAGGCCTTTCTGAAATTGATATTTTAAACAAATAATGCCGTACAAATACATAACTTCTGTCAACAAATTTGGAATAACAACAAAACTGAACTAAAAATTAAAAAAAGCTAATTGCACTCTGGCTGTGCAGTTACTTCCTCACTACAACACTCTGGTTTGTTCATCTGTGGGCTTTAGAACTTGCCATTGCACTTACATTGTCTACCACATGCCCTCGTTCCACCAAATTAACTCTGTTCTTGAACCGGCTGGGTTCAGGATTGGAACCTTGGTGCTTAACGGGAGCTGTTTGACAATGCACAACAGAAGTAAATGAACTAACATCTTGGTCATTTAGTTAGTTACAACACATAACTAAACAAGGCAGTAGCTAAATGATGGAGAGGAATAATTTCCTGCTAGCGGTAACTAGCTTAGATCTTAGCTTTTCACCCTGGTGGAATCTATGAACTTTACTGTGGTTAAAGTACCACATAATTAAATACATTAATTTAATTAAAAGTGAATTAATTAAAAGTGTTTACCAATTGTATTTTCATAACATCTGCTCTCTTGGGGCTGTCAAAAGGCATTCTGGCTAATGCAGGAAATCACTAAAGTAGATGAAGCACATTTAGGGACAATCAGTTGTCCCACAGACCACATATGTGTGTCTTGACATATCCATTTGTTCCTAGTGAGCTCATGAGCAGAGCCTTTTTGGACACCTACTTCGGTTGAAGAACCAAACTGACTAATCTGTTTCTCTGTTATTGATTTCCCATCCCAGAGCTCGTATGTCAACCAAGCTTTAATTTGGCACTTTGTGATGACAAAATTACACTCTATCCTGTTAGATTCCACCATTATAGCTAGTGATCTATAAAATCTCTCCTTTGTCTCCAACTTACGAGGTAATAACACTTGAATTTAATTGATTCATATACTGTAATTTCTTATATGGCAACAAGCAGCCAAATCAGTTTGATTGTGAACTTGTGAACAACTCTTGCTTGAAGCAAGAGGCATACGAGACAAGAATCTAATATCTCGTGTCATAAAAAGAAGCCCGGAGATGCTGCTAAAACAGTGAACGTGAAGCTAATGTTGTGGAAACAGTCGTAGAACACAGCGTGATTTAACTGAGACATCAGCACATGTTCTGGCTTGTTAACCTTAGCATTAGGAAGCACAATAAAACTAAGATGGCTTTTAATACACAAACCAAACCAGAAAGTCATTATACTGTTTGATAGCAGTGGATCAGCATCTGGATTCAAGCCATTTCTACTTTTGGAATGAGCTTTCGTTTGTTAATAATTATTGTCAGTGGCGCACCAACATGTTAGATAGTGTTGTTGTTCTTGTCTAACTGCATTTAGGTTTTTATTGGATTCTTATTGGTATTGTTGTCCAAATCATTGTTTCTAATAATTATTATACCCTATACATATTAGAGGTGTTCAATGCACGAATTTAACACATTTTGTACACCAAATCACCAGCGCCATAATTCTTGTCAGCTCAGCCGTGACATGCAGTACGTTATGCTCTAGTTAAATAAAAAAAACAACTTAACCAACTACACAGTCAGTAACACATTTTTATTCTGTACTGGAAACATTTGAAATCAGCAAAATGATTCCTCATTTTACTCTCTATGATAGAGGCGGTGTAAGCGGAAGTGTATAACACACAATATGGCCTTATACATAGAATTCCCTATATTGTAAGCGAACATTTTTTGGGCCAGAGAGCCAACAGACACGCCTAGATCAGAAGTAATAAATCTTCATAAAACGTAAGTAATTGTAAAATTAATATTGTTATTTGTCACTTGCTTGTAATGTACCCCTCCCTCACTGGGATGACACCGAGGCGCAGAGAAACCAGAGAATCACTTGGAGATACCAGAAGAATAGAGGCCTTGTTGTAGTTACCATACAGGTGAACGGACGATCTGGTGAAGACTGGAGGGTTGAACCGGGTATAAGACCAGCTGCGCAGGAGAATTGGTGGAAACAGGCAATCGAAGGTAGGACACGCCCACAAACACAGAGAGACAAATCAGAACACACAGGAACACAGGGAAAGGAGAGCGGTTCAGTTCAATTCAATTCAACTTTATTTATATAGCGCCATTTCATAACAGGGTTATCTCATAGCACTTGTTAATATAGAGCAAGTCTAGACCAACTCTATATGTAGAGACGCACCAATTCCACCATGAGCAGCACTAGGCGACAGTGGCATGGAAAAACATTTTACAGGAAGAAACCTCGAGTAGAACCAGGCTCTGGGTGGGCGATCATCTGCCTCAACCGGTTGGGTAGAGAGATTAAAAAAAAGATAAGGTAGAGCCACAGCCCAAATTTTAAATTTAAATGACAATGATGTGAATATAGTGCAGAAATGCCATCATATCTTCTAAAGGGTGAAACTCACATCTTAATGCCTGTGGTGTTTGTGCTCATATAAGAAACAATAACAGTTTTTCAATGCGTGTAATACAATAAAAAATATTCATACACAAAATTCACATGTACATTTATATTTGCAAATGCAGGTTGTTGTGTTTCACAATTACATTTCAGTCAGCCTACACGTCTCAAATGTTTATTTGAAGTAAACATTAATTTCGTATCTAGGCTCCGACCTCATGATGTCACGTGTGTAAAACAGTGCAGCTCGAGTTGACTGCTTGAACTAGGTTGCAGGCGTCGCTCCATTATGTGTACTTTATTTAGAGTCACAGATTTGCAGGACAACATTTGTCGGTTTCATCCTGTAAATAAAGGCCGATTCAAAGGCCGTTTTTTTTTTTTTAAATCCAAAAAGGTCCCACTACTACTGACAGCGGCAATGTACACATAAAAACAAACAGTTTTTCCTACCAGAGTGAGGTTAAATTGTGCAACTTAATCTTTAATCTGTAACTCCATAAAAATTACATTTCTGGAGAAATTTTAAAAAAAAAGAAAAGAAAAGGAAAAAAAAGCCTTGCTTTGCTGGAGCATGTCATATTTATCAGTACTGAGACTGGGGGTTAATTATGAATGCAGCTGGTGTGAGCAAATCTACAGGGCAGATAATGGTGGAGGTGAAATAGAGATAATAGTCTTACGAAGAGAAACTAATGAATGAACTGCCCTCATCCCATCGCAGATGGAAGCTGGAGTTAATGATAAAAGCAGTGAGGGTAAAGTAGCACACGGCATCATGACTCTGCATGTGTGAATTTGCGTGTGTGTGTGCGAGAGTATTGTGCTGGATGTATCAGTGCTAGCATGTGTGTGTATGGGTGACACACAGATGGGACCATACGTCAGGTATTTTTACAGCCAGAGCCCATTTTCAAAATGGCCTGGCAGGTTAAATATCATTAGAACCGCAGTGAATCAGAAAGGGGGAGGCTTTTAGAGTAATGGACACCTCACACACAGTGTGTGTGTGTGTGTGTGTGTGTGTGTGTGTGTGTGTGCGTGTGCATGTGCATGTGTATTGGGGGGTCATTTAATGGAAGCGTAAAGGACATATATATTACTATTGAGAGGGAGAGGGGCCACTGAACACTAAACCATAAATATAGAAGAAGAAAAGCCATATACTGCGCTACATGAATACTGAGAAGAGACTTTGCATCTGTGTATGCGTGTGTGTGTGTGTGTGTGTGTGTGTGTGGTGGAGTGGTATGAAAGAGGAAAAGAAGAGTGAGAGAGGTTACAAAATGAAAAAGAGACAGAGAGAGAGAGAGAGAGAGAGAGAGAAAGGCTTATGTAGCAGGACATAAATTCAGAGCTAGGATGCAGCTATAAAAAGGGAGAGACGAAACTATAGCCAGGCACAGTCATTTGGACCTTGGCTGACCTCACAGTCGATGGAGCCATGGTGATGATGGGATTTATTGGAGCACCGGAATTATCCAGCGTGGTACTCTCTTATACAGACAGAAAAGAAAAACAGAAGTCAAAACCTTAGGGGCCAGGATTGCTGCTTTAAGCAACATAACTGATTTATTTAGAATCAAAGAAAAAGTCTGAAAGTTCATTCTTGTTATTTGAAATTGCACTTTGACAAAAAAAAAAGAAAGTAGCTCAACAAAAAAAAAAAGGTCATCTTAGGAGCTTTATAAAAGAGCTTACAACTTCGTCAGCGGATGGAGTTTGCTCAGTTGTCATGACGACGAGCACTAGCATGTTCCTAGAATGTTCCTAACATGTTCTTAACTTGCATGCGTGTTAGCCATTAGCTTGCCAGCTACCGTAATTCATCAACTAACCCTACATCACCAAGCTTCCAGCACCGCCTGCCACTTTCTGGTGTGACCGGGCCTTAAAGACCAAATGTAACTTGGCTAAGTTAACATTCTCTCTGCAAGCCAGTGTCTCTTATTGGCAAAAATATATTTTTAGAGAAAGAAGCACCACTCTAAAACACCACTCTACAGTCACAAATCATCTGTGTGGGGGATTTATTTCACTTCAACAAGACCAAAAAAGTGGTGAGTCTTCTGTTGTAAAACAATCTGGCTGATTTCAGTAGTTGGAATCCTTCAGTTAAACCATAATTCAATAATTTAACCTTATCAGCTTGACAGCTCTGAATCGGGACCTCCAGTATTTGGAGCCAGTAGCACATGAAAATTAAAGTATGAAAAAAGTAAGTTCATGTCATGCTGCTGAAATCAAATTTTCAGCTTGTAGCTACAGATTGTGAGCATTAATTATGCTACCACTCAAAACAGCTGGGTTTCTACCTGTACAGCCAATTTAAGTAATTAATAATAATAATAATTCGAAGAGCGAAATTCAGTACTTCAGAATCAACAAAATTCTACAGAAGCCCAACCCTGCGTCTTGCATGGCCCCCATTGATGAACTGGCCGAAAAGGGCATCACAGACACTTAACACAAATTCTAGATTTTATAAGTAAATATGTGATGATTAAAATGATTAAATTAAAATGATTAAAATTAAACTCTGCATCACACTGGCCATGCAGCTTTATTTTAATCAGTGCATTTTAGTCTTATAATTTCTGTACACTGATAACAACTGGTGAACATCAGTTATTAGGATTATTTAGAAAAGCTGAGAAAGAAAGACAAGAAAGAACAAAGAAGACAAGAGTAGTAATTTGTCTCTGTGAGACTTAAATTCTCATTTGGGTCTTTATGTGAAAGCATGTCAGGCCTTTCCCCCAACCGAGGCCGACTCTTTTTATGTCCAGACCTATGAGAACACGCAATTATCAGCAAGTTAACAGCAGCACCTGACAAGACATCAACCTCTAACCTGTAATTTGAGCCATCATTTTCTAATCCTCTGTTTTTTGTCTTCTCTTATCCCTCTAACTGTCTTTCCTCCGTACTTTGTTTTGCTCTGTCCCACTCCGTTTTTACAGTTTTTCTCTCCCTCTAGTTGCTTCTCGACTGCCTTCTTCCTCATATTCATGCAAACCACGTGCGCACACAAACACCAGCTAATGCTCACACGCGCGCACCCACCTCTCGCTCTCTTTTCCGGCAGGCTCTTTTCTGACTGACAGAGTGCATTAAGGAAGTGTGTGATGGAAAGAGGGAGGGAGGAGGACAAGGGAGAGAGGGTCACCTTGGGAGCTGGTTATTGAGCGAATGACTGGAAAAGAGAATGAGAATGTTTTCCTCTTAAGCTGCTATACTAGGGCTGCGACTGCTACTGCTCCTACTTATGTTGCCATTTCAACTGCTAGTGGCAAAAGGAAAAACAATTAAGTTTTCGCGACAAGGATGCTGAAGGAAAGGGAGCAGCTGCTTATATCCAATCACTTCATCTCTTTGAGAATCTTCTTGAAAATGGCTGCCGAACCAAAACAATAGGCTTTTAAGCAACTACTTCACAAACGCTGTGAATGGTTGAGTGCCTTTCAGTGAAATAGGTTTTTATCGCTTGCAGCAATACAGGTTTAAAGGGGAACGTCGATTTTATATATCAAAGTTTGTTTACAGGTCTCGGACAGTACTACTACATGTCTGAAAAAAGTTCGATAACGGCTTTTGTGGCTTCAGAAAGTTTGAAGATGAGAAAAGTCTTGTGGATTTAGAAAGAGGTGAGCTTACCAGACCTCTGTCGCCCGCTCATCTCTGCTTGTGGCTAGCAGCTTGGAACTACATTTGCTGCTACTAGCATAATGCATCCGAATCTGCAACTGAACTGTCGGCGGTCAAGTTACATTGTGGGTAATGTAGGCGTATGGTTTTGACGAGGAAGAAGAATACATGGAATGAAATAGACAATATCTGTTTTTGATCCCTTCGCTTTTAATATTTCAAATAAAATGATCCCATTGTCATTTTTATTTGTTGTCTCCTGACATTTATAGTAACAATTTAGATGTGATAATAAAGCAGGGGTACAAGTAATCACATAAAACAAGAATACAGTGAATGGTCATGCACTTAGATTACCGTTACAACGCTTTGGGAACACTTTTAACGGTTGAAAAGTGCTATACAAGTAAGAGTCCATTACCATTAGGCTGAAAAACAAAACAAACCTATCAGACATATATATATATATATATATATATATATATATAACCTATAACCTATATAACTTATATAACCTTAGGAGTGGCCAAATCAACAATGTGGTACATTCTTAAAAAGAAAGAATGCACTGGTGAGCTCAGCAACACCAAACGGCCTGGAAGACCACGGAAGACAACTAAAGTCAGGGGTGGGCAATTAATTTTCTCAAGGGGCCACATGAGAAACTGAGACTGTTGTTGTGGGCCGGAGCAATAAGCTGAATTCAATATTAATTTGATTTCTTTATAAAAAAGCAGTAAATTGTGTGGTTTTGATAAGAGTAGATGTTATGAAAATGTGGAGCGGGAATAGTAAAAACGCCAACATTATAAGGCCATTTAATCAACATTCACAAAAACAAATTTCAAAAGTAGCGTGTTTTTTCAGTATTTCAAAGACATTATTAAATTAACTTTATACAAAAAAGTAACAAGTACTATTGCTATTTAGTTTATAGTACTTGTTACTTTTTTCAGTTCTTTTTTCTTGGTCAGTGACAGAAATTCGGTCTGTGTTGAACTGAAGTCAGGTTGAACGTCTGAGGTTTAACTTACTGTTTTTAGTGATTTTGTGGAAAATCACAAAGCTGGTTTTGACTGCTCCATCCCATGATGTGTGCAGCTTGGTAAAAAATTCTTGTTGATTTTGCAGCGTAGCTAGCAAAGCTTCAGATGTCCATTCCCACAATGCATCAGTCATGTTCTTGGATTTCTCGGCGTGTTTAGTCTGATAATGACGATTCAAATTGTAATCCTTAAACTCAGCGATCTGTCCTTCACAAACTCAGCACACAAGTTTACCTTTAACTTAATGAGTAAATAAACATTTAGAAGTCCACGTTTTGTTCAAAACTCTACATTCTGTATCGATCTTCCTTTATTTAACATGAGCTGACATTTTTGGGGGCTAACAGCTGACTCGCGTCTCTTGTAAACAGCTGTTCACCAAAACACAGTGAAGGCGCAAACGGTCGCACAAGCACGGAAGTGCATACATTTGAAAAGATAGCAGACGCCTTCAAAATAAAAGCAATGCTCAGTTGTGTTGTGTGAATGATGAACACTTTTTTGTTTAATTTACCATTTACCTCTCACGGGCCGGTCAGGGACAGCCAAAGGGCCGGATGTGGCCCACGGGCCGTACAATGCCCAGGTCTGACTAAAGTGGATGATCGCAGAATTCTTTCCTTGGTAAAGAAAAATCCTTTCACAACATTCATATCATTATCAAAGTTTACCACAAGGTGCAAACCACCGGTAACACTCAAGAACAGAAGGCCAGATTAGACTTTGCCAGACAGCATCTAAAGAAGTCTGGCCAAGTCTGGAACAAAATTCTTTGGACAGATGAAACCAAGAAAAACTTCAACCAGAATGATGGGAAGAGAAGAGTATGGAGAAAGAAAGGAACGGCTCATGATCCAAAGCACCACATGATCTGTCAAACATGGTGGAGGTAGTGTTATGGCATGGGCATGTATGGCTGCAGGTGGACCTGGGTCACTTCTGTTTATTGATGATGTGACTGCTGATGGAAGTAGCAGGATGGATTCTGAAGCGTATAGGACTAAACTATCTGCTCAGATTCAACTGGGAGAGGGGAAGGCTGTGACAGAGCCGTCACCTTTGCTGCTGTAACACTGCAATTTCCACACTAAGGGACTAATAAAGGATTATCTTATCTTACACCATGGCGCTAACCTCCTCTGTTGTATTATCTTCTTTTTTAAATGGGCAATAGAGTCGAGTGTCATTCACAGCGAGCCTGCAGCAATATCAACAAGATGATGAATTCAATCAATCAGGGTAGAGATGAGCGCCTCCTCTCCTTTCAGCCACTGGAGCAGTGGCTTGATGTGTTCCTGCACTCAGCAAGTCCTACCCTGTGCTGGTTAAATTCTGTCAGCGCCTGCTACTTCTGTCCCATAGACAAACCACGGTAGAGAGAGGATTCTCTATCAACAAGAAGGCTGAAACCGGCAACCTCCTGACCAGGTCAGTGTCTGTGGGGGGCGTTCCAATGGACCTCTCACCAAGCAGCTCCTGGCTTCTGCAGCCTCTGCACAGTACAGGATCCACCTGGAACAACAGCGGAAGAAGAGAGAGAGCGCCACACAAAGCCTCAAGAGGGAAAGAGTCGAAGATGAGCTGGAAGAGCTAGTTCGTTAATGGCCCAGTGGATTACACATTCCAACACCTTTAGAAAGAGACACAAAGAGAAACGCAATGACTTGGTGCAAACTGGAAAATTGTTGGAACTCAAAGCAACTGAATTGAGGCACGTGTTGGATTTGTTAGGCCAAATAGAAATGTTTAATGTTTTTGTTAACGTGAGTGAATGAGTGTGTGTGTGTGTGTGCGTGTGTGTGTGTCTATCTAGGCCTCTATGATTTAATATAATTTATGGCCAATGTTATATTTCTTAGGCCAAATAGAAATGTTAATGAAAATGTTTTGTTAATGCAAGTGAGAAAAAGTGTGAGTATGTGACTATTATTACTTTTAATAAATAGTCAATGTAATGTGCTGGTGCTGCGAGTGCTGTGGTTAGAAGACCACTTTTCATCACTTCTGTGGCTAATGAAATGCGAGTTCCTTGAAAGGAACCAGAAGATGTTGTTAGCCTGTAGCTTCCAATAAAACTGTTCTAACAAGACAAATAATTGTAGAACAAGGAAACTACAACAACACAAAAACAATACTGAGTTTAGTACCAGGTAAGGATGAGATCAAAGGAAAATGTATTTCTTACCTGGTAACAATACGGTAATAAATGCACGAGGGCTACTAAAATGTGCAGCTTCACCATCTATTTATCTCGAGAGGAAAAGGGAGTATTTTGTGACGTCTACATGGAAGCAATGAATCAGTGCTTTTCCCAATTCCAAATTATTACAATTTTGTCCAAAATGTACCTTGTGCGCATTAATCGTAGCCTTTAAATTTCTAGCCTTAGATGTTCTATGGCACAAAAACATGCATAATGATTTTTCGTGCCGCACTAATTCTTTTACCTACACCTATTGAACAGCCTTTCTGATTCATACCACTGTACTGTATGCCAGTCAAGCCAGGGAAAAGATTATGTACTTATAAGAGAAGCCCACATGAATCATATTTCATTCACAGGAAATCAGTTAAGGCAGCTTTTAGGGAATTACAGGTTTGTTCTAACAGTACCAAACAGGACCAAAAATCAAACTTATTAATAATGTTCTTAAGTATGTGAGTTTTAATAAACCTAATTAACACCTAGTAACGCCTACAAAAGTATATTAGACATGAAAGTGTGACACTTTGTAAGAGCGGAGAGAAAAACCAACAAAAAGTAATTCAACATTTGTAAACTTCATTGGAAGGCCAGCTCTTCCAGGTTGCTCGGGTGGAAGTCATGTGTGGAGTTCACTGCTTGTTGAACATACCCGAAGACATTTGATGCATTGTACCGTATCTCATTTCCTGACAGAGAGGCCAGGATTAGCCTTGTCCCGTAGAATGTAAAGGCTACACAGGAGAGATAGAGGCACACAAAGTGTAGACTCCTGGATTAACACTGGATTAAGTTGTATTGCAGGTCCAGGTCACTGTGTGATTGTGTGTGTGAGTCACCTTCCCCTGGGCGACAGGGTAGGTTTGTCCGAAAGATAAGTTAAAAAAAACAAAAATGTACCAATGGAATTCACTGCCTTATTAAACTTCATTTTATACTTCACACATACAGTACATGCACACTACTACGCCTTAACACATTTCCGTGGAAAACCTTAATTATAGTCCCAGGCAGATAACCGTTTTTGTGGGACTTATGTGGCATTTATCTGACTCTCAAAGTCTCTTATTTTCTTCAAATATGGATGTATTGCACTTTTTTCCAAGATTACCCAATGAAAATGAAGAATTTTATAAATTGGGGAATAATTACATTCAAGATTTATCAATGGATTATAGAAGTGTAGACTTTAGGTTCGCTTAGAAAGTGCTCTTACAAAATACAGTTTCTTCGATTCCTGAAGGCGTAAAATATGTAAACTCAGTACAGAAAAATGTGAATGAGAAGTAATGTAAAAGTAAATGAGATTTGATGTAAAAACTATGAACTTTATGAACTATGAACACTTTATTACCAATCAATAATACAGGCAGAAAATGTGCAATAAATAAACATTGCTCAAATTACTCAGGTTTGACTCAAACCATGTCACTAATGACACGTTTACTGTGTTCATATGACTTATCTTTTGGAAAAGGGAGTTACTATTTGGCTTTAGCACACTGGTTTGAGGATGGAGATGAGTCTAAAGCTGAAACTACTGTATCTAATGAAATGTTCAATATCAAATCAAATCAAATCAAATCAAATTTTATTTATATAGCGCTATATCATAACAAAGTTATCTCATAGCACTTGTAAATATAGAGCAAGTCCAAGCAAACTCTATATCTACAGA
>JAVQJF010060255.1:0-57378 GCA_036023855.1 Gadopsis marmoratus
CCCACACACACACACACACACACACACACACACACACACCCACACACCCACACACACCTCTATGAAGCCTTTAGAGCCTATTCCCACAACGTTAAGGGTAAGTTGTGACTTGTTACATCCAGGCGTCTGGATTGGCCAGAAGGTGAGAGTGGGTTTGAGTGTGTATGTTTTCTCTGCCATTGGGCTGAAGGACCACATCTGGACCTGTAACGGCAACCAGTCAGGAGTAACAGTAACAAAAAAAAATGGGTAAATAAAATCAGTTACTAAGATTGTTGTAAACAGTTGCACAGTTTCTGCTTGCATAATTGTCTGTATGATTCTCTCACAGAGCTCTCATTGGGATGCAGTTCACCAGCATCTGGTTCAACAAAGATAAGCTCCTGGTCCGGCTCTGGGATGCTCCATTGGAACCTATCATATGGGACAATCAGAGAAAGGCAGATGTAGACAACATTAATGATGCTGAGATAAGTCCAGACTACAAACAATACATTGAAAAATGTCAAAAATACAGCACTGGAATAACAGCCCTTCTGCCATCCAACCTTAGAGGAAGTCGGCTAAGGTTCCTGATGTAGTGGGAGCGCTGCGTCCGTAAGCCCACTGCTGTTGGCTGGAAATACAAACCGCTGTCTCCTTCCAGAGACACACACAGCTTTTCCACCACACTGACAACTGTCAGTTCCTGAAGGACACAGAGGCAGATGCACAGATTAAAAAACATGCAGGAACAGTGCTACTGCTTTTGTCCTCTGTGTTCCTGTGTAGTGTATATAGTACCTCTGTGTGTTTAGATGCATTGAGCTGAAGGTATAAACTGAAGCCCTGCTTGGGACTGTCTTCTGTGGGAGTTGTTCTGAGGGTGAGGATTTGGTGATTCCCAGACTGGATCAAACCACAGCTCGGTACTACAGACACAGATTCTGCCAAGGCAGGGTTTGAGATGTGGTCCAGGCAGAAAGTGAGGGGCAGGTCTCCACAATTCTGGAGGAGCACTGTCCGATACGAAAGAACATTAAGGGCTGGAAACACCTACAAAGGACAAAATATTACAGTTATAGAGCATCTCAACTTAGTGTATAGCAGTGTTACAATGTCCTTTATACTGGTTTCAGGAGAAATTATGCATCAGTGTCTTAATTTTTTGCTGTTTATTGGGTGAATGGCAAAACTATAGATAAACTACAGACAGGAGGGAGATACATAATTATACAGAGAAAGATATACTATAACATTAGTGTTCTTTCTCGTGTGTCTCACCACTCGAGGGGGCTTCAGGGAGCAGCACGGGACGAAATGTTCTTTGCCTGGCTGAAAGGAGTGGCCTACGACTCTGACAGTCACACACCACGGTGGACACAGCAGTTTCCCATCTATGTGAGGATTATCCTACAGTACCCAGAGAAGTAAGAGCAACATTTTATTTGCATCTCAACAGAGATAGGAGTCAAATGAGAATACGCTGCCACAGAATTTTGAATGGACATATTTTTTCATTGAAAAAACAAAGGCTTACAAGATTACCCAACACCTTTACCTTGTAGTACGCAAAGCACTCGAGCTGTGCTCCATGAAGCGTATTGAGCTGCTTGGGGCCATAGGTCACCCTGAATGAAGTAGACTTCAGTGGAGCCAGGTCACATGATGATGGAGAGACAGAGAACGGAGAGTTTCGGGCAGCAGTCCACACCAGGCTGGAGCAGAAGCCCATGCAACATAAACCAGATTGAGCAAGGCAAACAAGAAAACAGATATTCTAATCAAGTTTCATGAAGAAAAAAATTAAATGTATGTATGTAGTGCCACAGTGAGAAGCCAAGCAGGGGTACCTGACTTTCCTCCTAGTTTGGTTGGTGATGGACATAGCCTGATAGGACGTGAATGAAGTAGACAGGGATGAGGACATTTTGTGATTAAGCAGTAGCTCACTGGGCACCACAGATACATGTGGAGATGATGAAGAAGGCCTGGAGGAGAGGGGATCCATGAAGCCCAAGCAGGATCGGTAATATTCCTCCATGGGAGTTCTCGACCCAACACCAGGACTGTCTGGTATCTGATGTGACTGCTAGAAAAAGACACAGAGAAAGAGTCAGAGAGAATACTAAACCTATACTGTGCCCTTTACTGTTGACATCTGGTGTTCATAAGTGACTTAATGTTTTCAGTAAGATATTTAAATAGACATTTCTGCACATCTTCCATTTCTTTTTGGCACTTTACCTCCTCCAGGGGGCAGTACACTCCCTCTTGGTCCAAGTGTACATTTTGATGTTGCTGCATGGCACTGAGAGTATCTGGCACATCCTGTCTGCGGTACCACTGGAGCTCGTACAGAACCAAGTGTTCAGGTTTCAATATGGCTGGTTGCTGGAGCTCTGAGTGGCAGGTACCAATCAGGTCAAGGAACATGGGGTCCTGCATGGGAGATTAGGTAGGTAGGTAGGTAGGTAGCTAAAATAAAGAGTATTGAGGATGTTTGTGTGTGTGCTGTAAGCATGTATGTGTCTGCGTATGGGCTCCTACCCTGTGCAGTATGAGACATGCCACTCTCCTGTAATGTGCAATAGGCTGTGTGGGCCTATAGACCGCCTTCAGTGTGGTATGGCTATGTGGGCGTACAGTGCCACATGCTGGCTGAATGCTGAACACACTGTGCCCACTACAGTCAAGGTCCCATTGATAGATAGCCTCAATGGGCAAAGAATTAACCAGCTCCACTGTCTGTACGACTGCTCCTCCTTCCTCAACACACCCAAAGTCCACCACAGAGGAGGACAAGGAAACGTTGGGACCTAGTTACAAAAAGAAATGTTTTTTACACATGTATCTAATTCTAGATTGTCAGTTAAAGATTCCCGTCCTATTTTCCATTTAAAAAAAGTTGAAGAATATGCTAGTGCGGTACGCATGTATCTGTCTTTCTAAAATTGCAAAACATTGCATTTTAGGTGTGTCCCCTACCTACACAGTTTCCAGTGAGTTTGAGCAGAGATTCATTAAGAGCCCCTCTACATTTTACAGATAAGTACTCGACAGAGACGGTATCCACCACAGCTGGGGTATAGGTGACTGACGCCTGCAGTGATCCACCAGACACCACCTTACACGTGGTCACATGCCAGCTGAACTCTGACCCCGACAAAGGCACCCCACTAGACTGTTGTGAAAGAGAGACCGATGCAGTTACCTGGAAGAAAGGGGCAAAAAGGGAGATGAGAGGGAATCCCACTGAGGGTGTACATTTGCATGCGTGTATATTTATGTACTTCTCACAGGGGAGGGGTTGAAGATTTCAAAGTGTTTCTGCAAACTTTGGCCGACTGCCACAGAGCCAAAGTGCAGCACTGGACCACACTGTCCTTTTTCATCCTCGGTACCTGGAATTTTCAGCTGAACATATGGGTACTTGGCTGAAAATGGAAGCAAAGATAAGATGAGAGAAGAAGCAAGTGGTTCCTATTTGGCCTTTCACACAGTAGAATAACTACACACCCCATTGCCATGTGGCTGAATCCATAATACAGAGGCATATTACCGTATATCAAAAAATGAGGTTTGTGATTAAAACAAATATGCAACATGCATTTGTGTTCTAATTGTCATAGTTATACACAGTGAGACATGTTCACAAACATAACTAAGGAGTTCCACATGGAAAATCTGCATTTAGTGTTTTTTTTACTAATATTAATGCTCTAACCAAACAAGCAATCAAGTTAAGAGCTATTTGCTATTTTATTCTTTGATTTTGGTAGAGGACACACTTCAATCATTTACATCCCAAATTGTGCACCAAACAGTAATTGTTTAGATACTGTTGATACAGTCTATGGTAGTGACTTATGTCTGCCTATGTTGCCAAAGCTGGTTAGTTTAACTGGTAACCATTGAAACCACATATACTGTATCCAGAATCTATAAATTATTACTCTTGTTTTGTCTCATCTGCTGTTTACAGTACCTAGTCCCTGCAGGAGCAGTTTGCAGCAGTTCTCCCCTTCTTCTCCAAACCTGCAAAAGACCTGTTGCTGGTACACTAGTGCCTCTTGTGGCTGGAAGACCACAGTGATGTGACACTGCTGGGCGGGCTTCAACAGGCCTTGTTCTGGGCTTACCTGGAATGGTGCTGCACACTCCAACTGGAAGCATGTCTGGAGTTTACTGGAGGAAGAAGAGTATACACGGAAATGGAGAAGACACAGATAAAGGAGAGAGGGATTGATTAACAAGAGTGAAGTGAAGTGAAAGGGGAAAGAGTGAAAGAGTTTGACAAAATGTGCTTATCTATTGCTGCAAGCACAAACACACGTGAACGCACAAACACTTAAAATACATCAATAGAAAGCATTTTGTTTCCTTTCCTCATTTACTCCCAAGTTATTCATCCCTCCTATTTTTCTTTTGACTAAAACATACTCATGTACCTGACGTTTTTGAGCAGGAATGTAGTGTGTGAGGAGTGTTGGACAGCACAGAGCGGCAGCAGCACACAGTCAGGCACCTCCAGTGCATGGCAGGGAATGGTGGCACGGAGGCGTACTTGGAAGCGGCCATCTTTACCTTGAAACTCAATGCTGTCTTCATACTCACACTGTCCCAAGCGGTCAGACAGACACGCAAACACAGACAGAAGACATGAAACCAGAGAAGTAGATCATGTTACATCTCTTCACCTATTGTATGAATAAGAATATTTCTCTGCTCGACAAAGAGTACAGAATCATAAAAAAATAATTGGCTAGAATTTTGTTAGTGTTTTTGTAATGGTCCCATCTCCTTCACTCGTCCACCCTCATCATTTAGACTTAAAGTATCTTAAAAGTGTTAATGGTGAGACTGCAAACTTATTTGTCTAGGAAAGTCACTGCGGCCCCAAGTCCTGGAGCACAATACATTCAAAATACTGATGGGAACTATTTATAGTTGCAAGTCCGTATATGTTTCGATGTTACCCTCTGGAGTGGTCTAAAGGTGATTGGCATGGAGAAAGAAGTTCCTGGGCTGATGACAAGTATCTGGGGAATCAAAGTGGTGAAGAACATGGACTCTGGAGGCCTGTGAGGGGACAAACATGAGTAGATAGCCTGTGGATACTCAAAGTTGCATTGCATTGCTTGGAAGTAAACACATAGGCCTAACTTTTGTGTGTGTGTGTGTGTGTGTGTGTGTGTGTGTGTGTGTGTGTGTGTGTCTGTGTGTGTGTGTGTCCGTGTGTGTTTGCGAGACCTGACGTGTAGTTTCTGCAGCTTGCCATGGACATTCTTTAACAATAATGTCTTGGTGAACTCTCTTTGCAGGTCCCAGTCCTCCCAGACCAGCTCTGGCTTCATTTCCAACCCTAACAAGCAACTTCTGTGGCTGGACGCTTGTCGCTGGTGCTTTCCACCCCGTTGCCTCTGTTGAATCCCTGGATCCTGCCGGGTGGGTGGGGTGTCGCAGGTGTGAGATTTGGAAAAAGACAGAGATAAATGACTTTTCAAGAAACTGCAAAAGATTTTTTGCAGAGCTTAAATAGCCATACTGATAGCTATATCAGCCCACCATGTCTACAAGCACTGAGGTGTGTAATTAGACCAGTAAGAAAGGAAGTCAGAAATCAACATGTTTTTTTGCACACGTGTCATTATGTCAGAACAACTGATAATACACGGGATGACGTCAATTTTATTTCAGTGCAGGTTCCACCAGTGGACACCAGCTAAAGTGAAGCTACTGTAACTGTGTTAGGACATACAAAACAGACTTATGTTAACTGTGATCAGTTTCATTAAGGACTTGTAGGGTGCACCGTCTCTGCCATTACCCCTTCAATAGCAGCATATCTGGTTGTTTATCAAGGGCAGAGAAATAAGACAAGGACAGCTTTTATTATACTTATAGACTTAGGCATAGACTAATGTGGCTCAGGGACCATTTTGGTTTTTCATGCGGGGCCACACGTTATTGATGATGACCTAACCTGGAAAACCAACACCGCTGCGCGAGAAAGCACAGCAGCGACTCTATTTTCGGAGGGTCCTGAAAAACAACGGCCTGGCTAAGGAGCCGCCGGTGTCCTTCTGTAGACACTCTGTTGAACGTTTACTGACGTTCTGCATCCCAGTACGTTTTGCCAGCTAAACACTGCTCAGGAAAAGATAGCGCTCCAGAGGGTCACCAACACAGCACAGAAGATCATCGGCTGTGCTCTCCTCTCTTCAGAGGAGCTCTACAGGTCCCACTATTATAGGGCGGCCCGCAGCATCCTGAAGGCCTCATCCCACCCAGCACATCACCTGTTGCAGCCGTTACCCTCAGGGAGGCGGTACGGGACAATAAAAGCCAACACAGCACATACCCCAGGGCTGAACACTGAAGGGCGTGCCTTTTTCTCACTAATCTGTGCAATATATTATTTATTATATTGATTTTTTCTCTCTCTATATATATATATGTATAGGTAGAATGTTCAGTACATAAGATTGCTTTCTTGCACTAAAAGGGATTGCATACGAATGTGGTTGTACTTTTTGTATACTGACAATAAAGACTCGGATTCGAATTAATGACAGCTGTTCGTACACAAACAATAGTTACTTTGCGATCCTTGGCGGCGCCGGGGGGCGTCCACGACGCTCCTGCAGCCCGCGTCTCGGCGAGCATGGCTGGGAAACGAGAGAAGGCGTTTAGACCAAACAGAAACATAAGCGACAGCCTTTTTGACCGGCCTCACCGTTAAGAGCCGCCTGGAAACACAGCGCGGCTGCGCCAGTCAGGCTAACGCGGCGTGTCAGCTGTTGGCTAAACGAACGCGTCCCCAACTTACCTTCTTTCAACCGTCAAGCGAAGAAGCTCGCAAGCTACTGCCCTTTCTTCCACTTTGAGTCACGAAAACGCCGCAAACAGTCGCCGGAATTAGTTCGAGAGGTCTTGTCGGGCGCCGCGTTACCATGACGACGAGCAATTTGTTTGCCAGGCTAGTAATTACGGCACCCGAGGAGGGACCTGTGCGATTCGCGAACTGGTGATATTTATTAAGCCGCAGGGAGAATCTACAGTTAGGACGTAGCCTACGATGGTGTGGATGGAGTTCAGGAGTTGTAATATACAACATGTGCAATATATCGATGAATCGGTGACACCGCCCAAGAAAACCCCCCTCCGACCAGAAAGCAGCTCATGGTACTTCCGCCTGTTGAAAAACCTGAACTTTCCCTTTAATCGTAGAACTGCGCCGTCTTTGATCATCCGCAGGTCCACACGTGTCGGAATCAAAACGCGTCAATTCCAGCTTTATTTTTCAGACGTTTCCCCAGAACCAAACCGCAGACACACAAAAAACAGCCACGTGTTGCTTTCAAGGTGAAATATATTAAATTCTATAATGTTAAACAGGGAAAATGTCACATTAACAGTCCATTTAAAAAACCACGTGCACTGTGTGTGTGTGTTGCTTTAACAAACATGCAATTTGGAGAAGATGATACAAAACAAAGAGCTGAATAATGTACATCAGAAATTCATGACCACATAGTCAAAAACGTACTACAGTAGTTTCCTTGCCACACCTAATGCCCCCAAACCTTTAACTGGGTGAATATGAATGCAGTATTTGTAAAGTCTTCTTGAAAATGTGAAATGTTTCGAATGCTATTGAAATGTTTGCCCACGCATTTGTAACAGGCCGGAATTCACCGATAACAATGTAACACTGACAGAACAAACAAGTACATTTTTCTCTCATTCTTCGTCGACTACCTTCCATGAAAGTGCTATTACCCCTCATTCATACAGTCTAACCTCTTACATGTGCATTCATAGATAAATTAGTGTATTGCAGATGGCAGGACAGGAACATAGGCCTTCAGTTAGTTTGTACTTGTTACAATCTGTGTAAATCATGCACATAAATCCAGAATGATTTGTTGATTCTGAAGTCATAACTCAGATGGATTACTGACCATTAAACCATTAAATGTCCAGGTACATAAGGTTGGCATTAATATTATCTGGTTTGATGTAATCACTTTTCATATCCAGCCCAATGTGCAGCTGTCAACATTCCCTCCAGATACAATAGGGCACTATGGGCTGGGCTGTGAAAAATAAATGATCTTCTTCATGCCACCATGTTTGTGCACCTGATTGCATTGTGTATTGTCTGCTCGAGAGTAATAAACATAAAAAGACGTACAATAAAAGCATGCTGAACTTTATAACTATGGGAAAACCCCACTCCTTGTTCTTGGGCGTCCCTCCTCCAACTCCTCCTCTGAGTAAGAGCTGTAGTCCCCTGTTCCTCCGCCAGCACGCCTCATGAAGCCTACGGAGCCTAAGGAACCTGCCCTCAGCACCTCTAACTCCTCTTTTTCATCCTCGTCCTCCCCTTCTATCTCCTCTTCATCGTCCAGGCTCGAGCTGTGTGAATTGCCCTGAGTCTTGGCGCTGCCAGTCAAGTCTGTGTCAGTCAGTGAGGAGGTCGGGGTTGCTTCCTTGGCTTTGCGACTTCTCTTCCACTTCATTCGTCTGTTCTGGAACCAGATCTTAACCTGGTGAAAAACAACGGGAATAATTAAACAGGGCAAATGTAGTTGTGCCAATGTTGACTGTGAGCGCGATGCTCAAACAGCAGTTAACTGTTCTCTTTGTGATGTTGCGATATATTCTAAAAGTAAATAAAATACAATGCATTAAACACATTTCTGGAATTGTTATTACTTCACGGTAGTGCTACTACACTACAAATAGTGGACTTCCAAAGAAACTCTGCCCCAGGCCTCTAAAAGGCCTCGATCAGCAACAGTCCTACATCAGTTCACACTGTGCCGTGCAGCATGAACCTGCACATAACTTGACAGAGACTAGGAAGGACGGGGTAATGTATAATGTGATGCAATTATTCAACACAGTATATCCTCTGACTGTCTTACCTGAGTCTCAGTCAACATGAGCGAAGTGGCCACCTCAAAGCGTTTAGGCCTGGACAGGTATTTGTTGAGTTTGAACTGGTTTTCTAACTCCAGCAGCTGCTGGCTGGTGAAGGCTGTCCTGGGCCTCCGACACTTCCCCAACAAACCCGCCTGGGCCACTGCTGAGAGGGGAAAACAGGGTAATGAAGTAAAGAAAGAAAACATTCATTTGAAAGATACCTTTTTCAAACATATCAACCTATACAAAATCCAGTTTGGTGTGCCCATGTTGTTGTTTGGATTCCACAGGCCAACCTGCAATCTGTCTTCCTGCCTGTGCATCTTCTTTCTCTCCATCCCTTAACATTTATTGCTATGATGCGAGGTCGTGGTGAGAGGATATTGCTTTGGAGGGGTAATAAACCATCACAGAGGACCATTACCTTAACGAAAACACTGTAAATGTTGTCAGTTGATTAAGCAGGTGTTACCTTTACCATACATGTTGCGTGTTGTTTTTATGAGAGAAATTGTCCTTAATACAGCATCTCAATGTCACGGTCCTTTCAAACCCAAAACCAACACACAGGTGTTAGGAGCAAAAACATAAATAGGAATTGCTTGTTGTCCTACCCATTACTTATTGGCATACTTTAAATAAGTTAAATTAAAGGGAAACAAATGATCAGATCTAAGGTCTGTGCATAAATTAGCCTACAAGCATACATGTATTGATTTGACAAAAATGAAAACAAAATAAAACATTTGAATATTGTGCTTTTTTTGTATATTACACAGCTATAATGTATTTCATATAGTAAATATAATCATGTAGGTTAACATTAAATAAAACATTATAGTTAGTGTTATAATTTTAAAGCTCAGCACACTATGATCTTTAAGACATCCATGTGGCTTTAATGGATTGTTCACCAACTTCAAGTTACACACGGTTAAAGTTTCTGATTAGGCTACAGGGGACATGGGGATCCGCTCACCGCCATAATCTCCGACTCTGGGAATCATCATCCCGGCTCTGATCCAGGGCTCCAGCGGATGCGCCATGGTGGCCCCCTTCAGCTGCTCCGGGTACGGATGGACCAGCTGCGGGAAGGCAGGGTATATGAAGGCGTGGTGCTGGCCTCCGAGGGCCGCCAGAGGATACACGGGGCCCGGGTGCATTCCGAGGAGACCCCCTTGGTGCAGAGTAGTGAATCCTGACTGGGACATGGCGAAGAGCTGGGCTTTGGACAGGACTCCTGGCTGAGCTGCAGAGGTGCTCGGTGGGTTTGGATGCGGGGAGGGAGTCTCTGAGTCGCGGTTTGACACCGGGCTGCCGCCGGGGCTCCTGCTGTGACACAACCCCGGGGACGCACCATCGCTGTCCGTCCTCTGGTCCACGTTGTGCGCCAGCAGCGCATCAATGCGAAAGTTTTTAGATTTCTCCATAGTGGCGATCATTCTGCCACACGACGTCTCCCAATTATCCCAATTAATTAATTTGTTTGCAGCGCAACTCTTCTTCTACTAATTATAGGCAATGGAAACATTTAACTTAAACTTAAGAAGCTGCTCTGATGAACCTTAAATCGGGCTCTAATTTCTAGACAGAACAGGGGCTGCTACAGTGTCCTCCTCCCTGAAAACATTTCTTCTTTCTGACCTGCTCCACTTATTCCCTGTGCTTAAAAACAACGTACTCGCACCCAATAGAGCTATAAACTTGCCTCCGTTGTGATTGGCCAGAGCCCGGCAGCACATGGGCAGGGTACGATGGTTCCTGCTAAAGGGTTAATGATGAACTCCTGTTCCTATATGTTCATCTATGTTTCAGCGTAACTCTAGACAAATAATACAGAACACAGCAAAGTCTTTACTTCACATGAGAATTTTGGCCATATCAGTTTCAAAATATCGGCAATATTATATAATAATATTATATACAATAATATAATATATTCTGCTTAATATCCTTCTTTCTTACCCCTTCACAGTCCTATTCCTGCAGAAGAATACCATGTTTCATTTCTTTGTTTTCTGTCTTTCTTTCCTTCAGTTTGGCTGTTATCTGTCTGGCAGGTTGACCTCAAATTTCATCCTTGCCTCAGGTGTGACTGACGTGTAGCTTTCTCACACACTGTCTTGCACACATACTCTGTATTACACAAGCCCATGAGACACACACACACACACACACACACTTAAAAACGATATTGCCTTAATTACTGTATTCTCACTTTCGAGAGATGACGAAATTCATCATTTTACAACTAAGCCTTCATTAAACTTTATTGCATGCAGGTTGACAGAAACCCAGTGGCTCTTATCAGTGGTTGCTGCTATGATTATGGGTCATCACCACACCATGAAGCAGATAATGGGGCAGTAAACTGACAGAAAGCAAACTAATTTCCTCTCCCTACAGGACAGAACTGGACAGGTGGACACAAACCTCTGTAGTAGTTGTCTGGCATTTATTCCTTCACTATACATATTATAATATTAATGTGTATGTAATATTTTTACAAAGGGTAGTCAGATATGTGCATATAGTAGCCCATAACTTGATAAAAGTCATATGTTTTTATATACACCAATCAGCCATAACATTACATCAACATGGACACCCTGACCGGTCTGCAGCTACGCAGCCCCATATGCAACAAACTGTGATGCTCTGTGTGTTCTGACACCTTTCTATCAGAACCAGCATTCACTTTATCAGCAGTTTGAGCTACAGAAGCTCTTCTGTTGGATCAGACCACACGGGCCAGCCTTCACTCCCCGCGCGCATCAATGAGCCTTGACCGCCCATGACCCTGTCACAGGTTCACTGGTTCTCCTTCCTGTCAGTGGTCATAATGTTATGGCTGATTGGTGTGTTACTGTAAGCAAAGCATGAATGTGAACCCAACTTTGCAGAAGACATCTCCATCTGATTCCTAACTGTGTTGTAAATAAACCTCAATGTAAAGTTTTGGGTCGACCTACTCGTTTTCACTTAAGGCATCCAAACTGCATATGTGAACTTCTGCTACAGTTAAACCAGTGGTGATTTCCTGCCAGTTTATACAGGCCTGATAAGAAACAGTCAGAGGCCTGGAAAAACAAACTGCTCTCACTTCAAAGACAAGCACACCAACACCTGCTGAACCACCCAAACAGCCTATGGATGCATGGGTGTGTGCAGGCATGTGTGCATATGTGCATGTTACCATCAAGACCAATGAAAATCTGAATATTCTTACAGTATGTGACAGTAGACATTAAGATTATTAAGAAATCAAAGTTCTCCAAGTTGCAGAATAGAAATATTTACCGTTATGGCATAATTGTTCTGTGGCATCAGGGACAGCAGTTATGGGCAAGACTTAGACACACGTATGAAGAGGCTTTGATGTTCTCTGTTTAACACAGGCCACTAATTTATAAGTTCCATTGTTACGAAGAATCACACAGACCCTTAGGCATATTCACATAGCTCACAGGTACCCAGTAGGGTTAAAAAGCAAAGCTATATAGAAGAAATGGTTGCAGAAAGGGGTCAGACTGGATACTGAAAAAAACTGTTTCTCCCTTGTTAATCTGCTAATGTTCTCATACTGCTTCTGACATAACCAGTTGTTTGAATCTGCAAGAATATGAAATAGTGAAGTGAAGTGACACATTTTGAAAAGGAATCAATGCATTGCATACTAAAATACGTTTTTATCTTTTGTCTTTTTGTTGTTGAGAAGCGAAAGTGATTTAAGTGCAAATGAAAGGTTCTCAAATTCTACATGGCATTATTTATGACAATATAAATGCTTTATTGTTAGTGGGTAGGTCTTTTCCCCCCTCCACTGTCCTTGATAGCCAGACAGGTTACAGTAATGTGTGAAGTACCAGGATAGAATGGAGGTTGTAAAATAATTCATTCTCTGTGATCTGTTGCACATTAGATAAGGGAGAGGACGACTATATCTCATCATTTAATAATGTTTGTACAACATATGTTGACAGTGATATCCTAGCACAAATTTCACATCATTGGAGTTCACACCACTGAGACATATTAGGTTTGGTATTATAATGGGATTGTGATTTATGGTTACTAGATTGCCAAAGTAATAACGTTTAACAAAAAGAGTCTTTGTGTTCCTATAACCCGAGCACATAACTTTTATCGTTTCACAAATTGAAGGTCATAACTTGAAACTTTGTATACTAATATCAGGTCAGGTGTACGACATCAACCTGTCTATGGCTTGTCTGATTAATATGGAAACATTGTCCATCAATGGCATTCATTCATCTACAGCAGCATTTGTTAAGCCGGAGGTCAGGGGCCTAATCTGAACTGCAAATCTATTTCACTTGAGTCTTTCAGTGTCAGAAAAGTATGTTTTAGTTTCATATATAGAAAAGGCAAGGCAGCTTCATTTATACAAACACAGAGGCAATGCAGTGTGCTTCACACAGGCAAAGGGAAACATTGGAATGATGTTCAAATCAATAAGAATAAAATCAACTGAAATAAAATGAATGACATTATAAAGGGGCAGAGGGCAGTAAATGCGGCATCAGTTTCTAGATCAGCCAGAATGCAGCTACTGCAGCCCGGCCACCGATAGAAGATCACAATGCAGGACAAAAGTGCAGCTTTTATTTGTTTGTTTGCTTTTCTTTTTTTTCCCACCCATTGTGCATTGATGAGTGGGCAATCTGAGATTTGGATCTGTTATTATACAGTGTTCTTATCTACACTCATATTAACATTGATATCATATATTTACTATTTGATCTCAGGGTACGCTATATCTGTTCTTCTGATATGCAGATGCCCTCCTCTACAGTCATGAACGTTTGGCATTGCGGCTATTGTGTTATATTGGAGTGTTAGCCACTTTTGGGTTACAGCCACCTCACAGACAGACAGGAAAGCAAACACATACATATTTGCATGCACAGGCACTCTCTCTCACACACACACACACACACACACACACACACACACACACACCGCAACAATGCAGACCACAGCACGGCGAGTCTGGGAGACACAGAACAACTACTCAGGCCATAGCTCCGCTCTACACTTAGATGTAAAAGAACCATTCATGTTGCCTCTATTCATACACAAATATACAAAGGAGGTTAACCCAGTGGGTGATTCTGTCAGACCTCTATAGCTAAGAGGCAAAAAGGTTACGCCATTAATGCATGCTGCACAGGAATATGGTAGAGGCAGAGGCTAAATCAAAACTAATTTGATTTGACTGATAGAATTACAAGTGCCGTTTTTTATGAATTGCAGTGACAATCTGTCAAAAAACAAAGTTGACTTTGCATTTTTTGTTGCTGTTGTGCAAAACAACATAACATCAACATCGTAACAATGGTGGTGACTTCTCAAAAACTGAGATGAGACAATTGCATCATTGCATTAATTTCCACTCAAATTTGGCTGCAAAAGCGATCAAATAATAAAACAAAAATCCTTATGTTTGCACAAACTTTGTGTAGGTCATGCCATGAAAAAGACATAATGCAATCGTATTGTGGGTACGTGCCAAAAGTTAACAGTAACGATTACTGCAAGGTAGCACAGTTGAATCGTTAGGTGGACATATTCACATCTGTTAAGGAAATCTGCAAATTAGTTTTTTCTTAAATGAAAATGTTGCAAATTAGGAAGTTAACCATGGTGGAGACTTTAGCAAGCTTCCTTGGCAGATGTAAGTGATGCAGATTAATAGGGCCAGTGTGTTAGTAGAGTAAAATATGACTATGCATCCCAGGAGACACTGAAGGAAATCCCCCAAAATCCCCAACAGATAGAGTATAATAAAGCCTGTTGTTCTCCTGCTGTCCATGTCCTATTGTGGTTTCAAGTCTAATATCTGCTTTTGCTTTCTATTGTTGGATCTATTGTCATGCCCCAGTTTTGCTCTGATAGGCCTAATGGACCGCAGGGGAATAGAGCACTTCCTGGTTGCGCAAGGTGGGTGTTCAGGGTTGCGAGGTTCAACGTTGTTCAAAATGAGTTGATTAATGGCAGCCGTCACAAATGAGACCGGGCTTATAATGAGGACGACAAGAGGGAGGAGCGGAGGAGGAGGAGAGGAGAGGAGAGGAGGGACAGGAGGGGATGGGGGTAGCTGAGATTGAATCATTATTACTTAGCACAGTAAACAGTGAGATGACAGTACAATGAGATGTAGAAGTGGGGGGAGAGAGGAGAGGAAGGCACAGAGCTAATTAGTCCTAAGCAGAGCTCTGTGAATGCGAGGAGGAGACAGACACACGTAAGGCTGGTTAACACACAAAGACGGGGGCAGTGACGGGGCGGCAGAGTGGTGGCTGCGCAGAGCAGTTAAACATCTGTTGCTCTGTGGGACACCCAGACTGCTCTGCAAGGTCAGGTTCCCAAAATACTCATTATCCATATATGTTCTCCCTTTAACACAACAACATGGCGACTGTGTTTGCAACCCCCACACAAAATGTGTCTCCCATGCAAGGAGATTGTGGGTGGACTGAGGCGTTTTCTTCTGAGAGGTGAGAGGAATCACTTCTGTGCATAGACTTTTTCTTACCCAGCAAACACATCCCTTTCAAAAGGTTCAAAACACGCACTTCAGTCATCCAGAGCTTTCTTCATCAAATGGCTGATGGGGTGCTCTGTCCCTGCAAGTACACACTTTTATTGAACATAGTGATAGAATCAAGCAAGACTCCTGCAGGACTGGATCGAGGTAGCACTAGACTCCTGTGTTGATGGGCAGAGTGTGGATGTTGGTGCAAGTCAACCAGGTGAGATTAGTCCATTAAAGAAAGTACCTGTATCAATGCATAAGAAGCAGAGCCATGTGAGCCTGCTGCAATACAATTACACTATATTTAATTTGATGTTGGCACTAGAGGAATAGTCAGGAGGTCGCATGTTTATTTTTCTTTACATTTTGAGTGTTCAGATGTGACCATAAACCTCAGTTGCTCCCTTTTTGTGCACCTTTTCATGACTATTACTCCTGCTTGCTTAATCTTGTCCCCATCACTCTCTCCAAACCCCTCCATCCTGTCAGAGGGAGACAGTTCAATTAGCCTTGTGGTCCACGAACACTCCCACCAATCCATGTGTGTGTGTGTGGTTTAATCAGGTCGGTTGCGTGATGAAGGGAAACACATAATGCTTTATCACCACCTCACCTGACCATGATGCCTCTCCTCTCCTGCCTTTTATTTCTCACGTCGTGGCTCCCGGACCTGAAGATTTCAGATGAAAAACACCTATATTGTTCAAGGGAGGGAGATTAAATGAAAGGGGCCGGCTGGAGAAGCTTGTAACTCCGAGAATGAATGTAGGTTGCAGAGTTTTAGAATTGCATCACATTGCCGCCTGTGGGGATGTTGCTGCAGTCTGTATGTAAGAGAGTTCTGAAATTACCTGCATGATGATGTACGGCTTTAAAGCAATTTGGATTGTGACACGTGTCCTCTACAATGACATGTACTCCTGGATTGTAAAGATATTTGGTATACATTGTGCTTTTGTGTTGTTCAGCCGGGGTGTTTACTGAAAAACTGTCAAGAAAATAAAATGTAAAATAGCTGAAATCCAAGAACCAAATGTTGTGTGCGTTACCGTCAGAGATCAGTCAGCAACAAAATAGTTCTGTCTCATAAACTGCTGACAACACTGCTGGGAGAGAAATAGAAACATTATCTCCCAGACAACACAACAGGTATTCAGCTTTAGTTTAAACTTCACGATGATGAAAAGGGAAACATTTGCCTTTACATTTTTTTTTTTTTTGGGCAACATAATACATTTGTTTTCACCTAATGATAATACGAAAAAACAAGGTCAGATTGCCGCCACAGTTCTTAGAAAGACTATTTAAGAGCAGCCTGCACTGGACTAAAAAGCATAATGTAGTTTATAACAGAGGAAACAGACGGACATGTGCGCGCGTACAGCGTGGGTTTGATTAACTGAGTTCTTCTATATAAGAGGAGGTTGCGTTGCTGTCTTGGAGTTAACGGGGGGGATTAGCTTTGCTTTAATTGGTCATCTTGACAGAGGCGGGACTGACAGGCTTAAAGGAGGGGCTGTCATTTCTTGATGTATGTTGTCCCACACTGAAGACAAGATTTCATTTCCCTAACTGATCCCCCCTCGCCCTTGACTTTACGCCTTCTCTCGCTCTTGTTTTGCTCTGCCTTCTGTCAGTATCTCCTCTGTTTCTACCCAGCCTTTGTCTCTTTCCTATGCCCCCAGCCCAGGTGTTGCCTGTCTAATGGTGGCCTGAACAATTTAATTAGTTACAGTGAACTGTAATGAAAAACCAGGTGTTGAACCGATTAGCGACATTAGAACTCCTTGATGAAGAATCATTATTCTGGCTGTTTCACTCTGAGCAGAGTGACCCTCTGGGCTAACTAAAAATTTGGTTTTACACCTCTGTCAGCCAAACATTAAATGACCTCAAAGTAAGTAAGGGTGTACACACTGAAGAGCCATGACCTTTAGTCCAGTTTGGGTTATTGCATCTGTTCTGGGGCCGGGTTAGCCTGGTTTTGCTGTGTTACAAATGAAATTCCAGTCATCTGTGGACTAAAGCAGATGGGTAGCCTTGGGGCTACCACAGAAGGGGTAAACCTGACTGCGTTAACTACAAGAGAAACATCACAAGATCAAACTTTTTTTAGGCTTGTTCCACAACTCATTGCAATGATGGCAAGGAGCAGGGAGTGGAGAGTAGCGGAAAGTAAAAAGGAACTTGAGGGAAAGAGGAAACATTATGGCCCACATGAAATGACAATTTCCTAAATTCACAGGTCTGGTACGGTGAGCAGATACATGTATGCGCACTCGTACATGCCTTAGCACCTGCCTAATGTCTGTAAATGAGCACCTAATGATGTGTGTGCAGCTATTTGCCTAGCCATATCGGTTCCACAGCTGCTTGCGTTCACACATTCATGCACATGACACATACACTCACTCGAACACACGCAGACCCAGTAACGTTTGCTGGTGCAATGATGAATCAGTATAAAGAGAGCGATGATTTACTACTTCACCTCTTCACCAGAAAAAGAACTGTTTACTCACCTGTGTTTCTTCCTTTGTTTTAAAAGGAGAAAGGCAGACTGCTTTACGAGACAGAGGGATGGAGCACCGAGTGCTTTGCTGCTGCAGGATTTCTGGTGGCCTTTATCTTGCTTTTGTTTGCTTTTTATCTCTTAATGCTTTCTGTTTCATTGCTTTCTGAGTATCCTGTTTTTGCTTCCTCTGTCAAAGCACTTTGTAAACTCTGGTTTTTAAAGGTGCTATATAATAAAGTTATTATTATTATTATTATAAGAATCTCTCCAGAAATAAAGCTTACAGTCTGAAATACGTATCTCAACAGAGAGAATGGGGGAATTTTATCACTTGAATAAATACCATCCAATACTTTGGTTTATGTCGAAATACCTGCAAAACGCACAACATCTATCAGCCTCAGCTGTACTTTGTGTTTACACTAATTAGCAAATGTTAGCATGCTACCACACTAAACTAAGATGGTGAGCATGGTAAACATTATGCCTGCTAAACACTGCAAAGCAACTGCTGTGCCAATGTAATGCTCCAGGCTCACAGAGCTGCTAGCATGAGAGAGATCAATCGTAGAAGGCTTCCAAACTTTGGTACTACAGGGTTTCATTGTTGGCAAAAGCTCAGGTTCATATCTCTTAAGTTGTCAAATATTTGACATCAGCTAAAGCAAGCTTTTTCTGCGTGTAACAACATTTTAAAACAGTTTCAATTTGATAAAACAATCAGCGCTATAACGTCTTTGTTTGTTCGTAGTAGCCTAATAAAACTCTGGCTCGACAGTTTTATTGTCAATTTTGTACACATAGTAGCCTAGATGGTTAAACTGATTCCTTCTTGCTTCACCCATGTTCAGCTATCCACAGATGGTGCAGCAGAAGCCCATTTTTCCCGTCAATCGTTAACTCCCCTCCTCCCTCCATTCTTGGCTGCTGCCGTGATAATGGCTACAAATTGATGAAGCCATTGAGTGTGCTGGTGACACGAGGGTGAGGGGGGACACAAACTCTCCACCACCCAGGAACACTCATTAATCAGACCTCTTCCAGCCCTTGTCCCTCCCTCCAGACTGCCTGATCCACTGATAGTGGCAGCAATGCAACTCTGTGTGTCAGTCCTCGTCCTTTATTCCTGCCTCACTTCTGTATTCTTGTTCTCTGGGACTGTGTCTATATGTCAGCAATAGTCACCACAGTGCAGATTCATCATATAGAGAATGTAATTGAAAAATTATGCCTGCAGCAAACTCAGATATGTTATGTTGTTCTTAGAAAGTAGGACAAAAAGGATAATAACATTGCTGAAATGCAAAGAAATGAACCTATTGTAACCTATTCCAAGCTTAACTTGGTTTTCAAAACTGCATGGTACAAAGTAAAACAAAGAACACAAAAACAATCTCCATAGCCAGACATTTGCCTTATTAATCCTGAAATGTAAGGCACACCAAATGACTTTCCTCCAATTGACAGAGTCTGTTTCTGGTCTTGAGGGGTGGCTGCATAGATTTATGCCAAAGTAAATCAACAGGCCTGGGGCCAATGTGTTGAAGTCTACATCCTAAACTCCCTCACTCAATAATGAAATCAGCCTTGACACTGTCACAGCTCAATACAGTCAATGCAGTAAACTAACCTCCAGCACACATAGGACGTGCATGTAGCATATCACCGCATTACAAAAACCCCAATTTGGAAGCAAATACATTATATCAGAGAATGTGAGTTTCTGAAAGTGAGCGGCACTAGCTCTTGCTGTTGTTGAGCTGATCAACCAAAGTGCTAAAAAACACCTCAAAACACTGCCTACAGATGGCATCAGCCTAGATGGTTTGAGAGTGCAGTCAGAGAACTGCTGCTGCTGTTATGCGTTCCTGGAGTAGCATTCCCAAGAGGCAGACAATATGCTAATTAAAGTCCAACAGTAAAGTCGCAATATGGCAACGTCTCATGGTCCAATATTTTATGTAGAAATGTGGTTACTTATGATTTCATCTCTAATAATATGGGACATTAAATTAACGGCAGAGCGAAAGCTCTGGAGAAAAGCTCGGGAGAAGGAGAGTTATGAGTTCGAACTGAACTTTGATCTTATTGACTCTAGACAGCAGTAAATTCAGCACTTGGAAAAAGCATTGGTAATAAGCCAGGGGCATACAAATGGCAGCTTCCTGTGTTTAATGTTATTTCATTTATTTGGGTCAAACTGCAGTCATGATTAACATAGTTCTGGCTGTTCCTTTACACTCTTGTATTGTGGAGAAGGCAATAATGTCCAGTCAGCTAGTGGCCTCCTTTAAGCAGTGTAGTCTATTACTTTTGGAAGAAAAGCAGGTCAAACGTGCAAACTTAAAAGCCTCTTCTGGGGATGTAAAATGTTAATGCTTCAAAGCCTGATGAGTAATTAATGTATTTCATATGCATTGTTTATCCGCAAACTCTTTGAGAAGATCTCACCTCACCATCATACACACCTAAATAAAATTGACAAGAGCAACAGCTTTATTAGCTTCTTGACCTGAACTGTCAAAGGACTTCTGGGCCTAGAATTTCCTCCTTTCAGACCCCCTGTGAATAATGGGCGCTTCTTAAGGGAAGTTATTGTTGGCTCCACAAGCTGGATGTGACTGGCCCCTAGTGTATGTGCCACAGTGTGTAACTACACAAGTACATCAAATTCCAGTAGCAGTGCCAGCTACGTCAGTTCTAAAGCTCTGCAGTCACAACTCCTGATCTTGAACATTTCATAAAGGAAACAAGAGACTCTTTGAAATTATAATACTAAGACAATGGATATGGATTCTGACAATAAACATTTTTAATTAATACCAGACAGTAGATGCAGTATAAGGAAGTTTGACTTTCACTAAAAAGTATATTTTTGGTCTATTTATATTACTGCGAGAACAAGCTTTGTGCCAAACCAAAGAGATGGGTATTGATCTTGAGCAAGAACAGGATCACCCACACTCCACTGACAATTCATGGCTGCACTGTTTAAAGAGTTTCTGGTTGATG
This sequence comes from Gadopsis marmoratus, assembly GCA_036023855.1. NCBI lineage: Eukaryota > Metazoa > Chordata > Actinopteri > Centrarchiformes > Percichthyidae > Gadopsis > Gadopsis marmoratus. The sequence continues at coordinate 21,000 of JAVQJF010060255.1, forward strand.
TATGTGAACCTGTTTGTGCTTGAACTGAGGCGACTTTACAAAACTGTTAAGCTGACATCAAAAATAACAGATAGCAATCAGCCCAATCAGCCGTACCTGGAGGAGATCTGTGCTGCAGTGTTGCAAGAAAACAGGTTAAGTCATTATCAGAGACAACACTTGCCCAGGCAGCCGTTTATCTTGACCGTTACCATCAGGTGAGCACGATCTCAGCATCAAAACCACTTTTCAAAAACAGCTTTTATCCCCAGGCAATGAATTTTTAACAGGCAGGGACACAAGAAGTCATGACTGCTTCTTTTACTGTTGCTTTTGTTTTCATTAATAATAATAATTAAACTAATATAATTATAATAATTCCATTCTGTACTTTGCTTATATGGAACACTGTGCGTTAGCATGGTGTGTATTCTGTGTATATAGTACATTGTTCAGAGAACAGCCAGTGCACGTTTTTCTTCGTGTGAAAATGAACCGGAGTCATTCCACTGCACTTGACATTCTTATGAAACATGACAGCAGGATACGATATCATGTTTAAGAAATAATCTCACTAAAACTGTGACTTCTGTGAGAGGAAATAAGAGTGAGTCTAAATTAGGACACCAGCATCAAAAACACCCTGTTACTGTACTGAGTGGTTCGTTACAGTGGCAAAGCTTTGGTATGAAGATGTTATCTAGAGCCACGCACCTTTTCAAGAGTTAAACACTTCAGTGAGTTCAAGATAGGAGGCGTCACACCTGCTACGCCAGGTTGCAGACAGTAGTAACCAAAGCAGGAGCTTTTTAGTAAAGTGAATTCCACACTTTCAGTATATTTTATTGCCAGCAGCAATACAGTCCACTGCATTTGATAAGATGTTGGACAGGATGTGAAATCCCCTAAGGATAGTTCCCAAACTCCAGCTGTTTGCAGGCTCTTTATCTTCCTGGTCCGTAAGAAACATATGAGGGGTTCTGCATGGCAACTGAGACACCAGCTTACTACAGTTTAAAGAGGCTTCATTTATAGTCTTAAGTTTCATGTAAAATACAGTGAACTATGCAAAGAAAGATAATATTGTTGGCTTTACAACACATTTATTTTTTAGTAAGGTTCACTCACGTATATACTTGCTCTTTCTGCAGCTCTTTAAGGTAAACTTTATTCAGTATTCATTGCATGCATTATTAGAGTGAATGTATTTGTTTATGCATCAGAGTAAATTTAAGTTACTATCATGTAATTTCTCTAATGCAAGAAATTGCTCAGAGATTCGCGAATAGCATCACTTGCAGCATCTCTGTAGTATATAAAGAATCCCAGAATAAAGTCATAAGTATAGATACAAATTGTAATGTTTTTCTAATGTTCGATGATTCATCTATTAAGGTTTTAAATATATATATATCAGTGTAAAGCCATCACTTCTGTTGACATCCTCCTCCTGCTTTTATATTGTAATGTCATCTAATGTCCACGAGATGTCGCCAAAGACTACCAAATACCTAAAAGCAGTGAGCCAACCTCCCATTTGCCCCCACTGTGTACTGCACTGTATGTTAACCTTTCAGTAGAATATGTCTATCAGAAATAAAATCTACACAACAAATCTAAGAGGAATAAAGCAGATCTGATAAGTGCTTGTTATAAATTGGTACAAGTAGTTACATTACACTTTCCTTAATTCTACTGTGGTTCACCTGTTGCAGCAGCACGGACCTCGTCTGCATGACACTCTTGCCCTGATGTTCTGAGTTGATGCAGATCTGCATCACTGTCTGAAAGCTACAGGCTCTGCAGGAGATGGGATCGTGCATTGTACAATTCCTTTGCACTCCCACTGAGGGTTTAATATCCACTGGGAGGTTTGGACTCCTCCTTCCTTTCCCAGCCTGCAGAGTGGTGGGAACCGGGTACTGGGCAGCCAAAAACGGTACGCTATTTTTAACCACTCTGTGCTCAATCTGAGGGCTGCTCCCAGGAGACCTGCTGCCTGCAACTCTCCCCAAGCCGCGGAATTTAACCCTAGGACAGTTCTCCCCAGATGCAATGGAAAACATCTGGCCAGCTGCTCGACTACAAGGCCTCGCTCTCCAGCCTCAATACTACTAACCCCCATAAGACTTTTCCGTCCTAGGCAGCCCCCCTGTTACTGCTGATAAACAACAACCAAAGCCCTCACAGGAATGTAAGATTTAATAATCTGATGCATTGACAGATTCTTTCAACTATTGCCTGCACAGTTACAAAAAGCTCTGTTTTAGGGTCTGAGGGGTCATGGGTAGATGTGGATGAAGAAGCATTGCTGGAATAAATGAATATTAACAAAAACAAAGTGTGTCACAGAATAATATTTATTTATTACAGAGTTATTTAATTTAAAAAAAGATTACTTGTTACACTGAATTCTGCCGAAACAATTTCCATGTTCCGTCTCCCAGCACAGATCAACATTAGGCACACAAGAATGCAGACATCATCAAAGTTCCAGCCACTGTTCAAATACAAAATGGAGAAGAGAGAGCTGGGGGGGTGGATCACCTTAGCAAAACTCCACTGAAACTGTGCAGTGCCAAGGTAGAGAATACATCAAAACTGGCATCCAGCTCAATTTGTTCCCATGCAAGGGACAGCAACTACTGACTTCTCACGTCCATGTGTCGTGGGTGACATTAAAAAAATACAATTTACAAAGCCAGGTAACCCGGATTACAAAACGACTACACCAACTTTGGCTGTGTTACTCCCTCACAGTCACCAGAGAAACACCTGGTTTACTTAGAAATCAACAGTACAAAACCCACTACCAGCACATCCAAATAAAAAAGGTTATTATAGTCAACATACCTCAAAATAAATGCTCTGTTGCGTCTTCGAAAATCAAATTTGGCCTGCGTGTAAATATGCGTGCACCAAAGATGTGCATGAGCGTACTAGAAGGCTGTAAAAGCCGTTAGCTGGTCGATTTCCTCAGAGACGTCAAGAATCTTCTGGTCGTGTGCGCTTAGTATTTGGGCTTGCCCCTTGAAAAAAACATTAGGTCAGAATGGGACACGGGCTACAATAACTCAAGCTGCAGTGGCAAGAACAGGTATTTCACAAACAGCAATTAAAATTCGGATACTAAAGAAACCCTTTGTCCATGCCAGGGCTACAGCCTATAGAGCCTATGTACAGCTTACGGTACAGTGAGGGCAAACTGCTTTGGGTTCTCACTACTGTGTTGTTGGAAAGGGAATAACAGAGGAAGCATTTTATTTATTGCACACAAAATATCAATAATCACTTTGCAGAGAAAGCTTTGAATCTGGTGAAGACATCTTCTGGTTGGGCTCCCTTCCCTCCGCTGGAAATGTCTGCACTGCCTTTTGTCAGTATCTTTAAATCAAGACCCTCAGAAAGTGAGGGGGTCTTTGATTCGTACAGGACATCCTATGAGTTAAGGATATAAATTCAGTTTATAATAGCTCCTTGTAGGTGAAATAAATTTGGGAAAGGATCACAAATTGTACGGTGCTTGTAGAGGAAGTTGAAGTTGATCACATGTGCAGTGCTTACAAGAAGGAAATTGCCACCACAGGCTGACAAGCTTTGGCAATGTATTGTCAATAATAGCAATAGAACCGGGTCCATCACCTACGTGGTTTTTCTCCGTTTGTATTTGTACACTGACACGTGACCTTGTTCAATGGCACATAGGAATTGCGGATCCAAAAGTGGTTTTACAATTTGCGAGCAACTTTCATCGACTTCTCACCTGCCCACTGCTCAATTTCTTTCCTCAGAGAAAATATATTTATAGGAAATAATACAACGTACAATCAAATTCACTTTCAGGTCATCCTCCTTTGGTGACACCAAGGTGAAAACAAGTGCAGTATTGAAGTTCTTTAGAGAAACAAAATTTGACAGGCCAAGCCCAAAGGTTCCCAGTTCATCTCAAATTCTAAAGTCAGCTGCTTAAAGCCAGAGCTGCTTAAAAATGGATGAGTCAAGGCCAGCTGAGGCTGAAGCTGGTCACGAAGTTCTTAAGATGACATTTTCTCTGAAGACTAATTCAACATCATACAGGCAGAACAATCATCAATGTCACTGCTGGTATACAGAAGTCTCTTATCCTCCACCAAGATTTGGTTTCCCCCCACCATACATTTTCAACTCTTGACCCTAGTTTTACAAAAACACCAGTGAAACATTTGACCACATTTCTGTGGCAAGCAACCCAGACAAGGTCTTTCTTTGCCAAAGAAGTGGCACATGGTTACAGCTATAGTGGCGCCGTAGTAAATCAGATAGGAAGAGACTGAAGGATAAACAAGAACACAACAAGCCAAATAACTGCACTGTCATTTTTGGGCTCAGGGTGGGCACTGTGGGGTGGGGGACCGGTCCTTCAGACGAGAGGTTCGGAGTGGGTGGCGGTTTGGTGTTTAACCCCCCCCCAGTGTCTGAGCACTCGGGGTAGCAGCACTATACTGTTGTGGGCACCGACACCTCCAGTAGGCGGTTGTTCTTGCGCTTGCAGGACACGCTGTTGCCGTTCTTGGGGGCTCCCTCGATGAATTTCACGCACACTTTGTCCTGTTTGAACTGCACCAGAAACCTGTCACGTGGAAACATTAGCCACAGCATTAAACCCCATCCAGGTGGGAAGACAAGTCACATGCTTTGGCCAGAATGACCCGATTCAACTCTGCACGCTCTCTTACTCGTCAGAGATGTCGACGTTGAGCTGCTCCTGGTCTGCAGCCGCGGCCCCGATGCGGTGGATTTTGGTGATGATCTCAATCAGATGGTCGCTGCTGAGTAAGAAGTCTCCTTTGATGGCGGAGGCCGAGCCCTAAAGCAAAAAACAACAAATGTTGCCCACATTATTTAATAAAAAACACTGTTCATTTGAACAATTATAGTATTAGGTCAGCATTTTTACTCATATATTTTGTTTTAAGTATTGCTACCGCGTGTGTGTGTGTGTGTGTGTGTGCGTGCCTGAAGCTGAACTTTTGTAAAACCTTCGAAAGTTTTGAATCGGTACTTCCTGTAGCCAGAGTTCTCCTACCAGCTCAAGTTCAGTTAGGGGAAATCTACGTTCGTTGCTGGAAGCCTATTACGGCAGGCTCGCTTCTGCACAATTGACCACCATTTAGCTATTTAAGCGTCTCGGCAGGCATTAAAGAACTAGTTAGACATTTAGGGAAAATCCTCTTACTCGCTTCGTTGTCTTGCTGAGCATTAGATGAGAAGATGGACTCATAACTGCATTACACTACACATCGCAACAGGTCTCCCTCACCTCTTTGAGTCTGAGCGCAAAGAAGCCGTCGCTCTGTGTGCTGACCGACACGCTGGTGAGGTCTGGCAGAGGAACGCTGGCCTTCACCTGGCCCGTCTTCTGGTCGGCCAGGACGACGCTCTTCTTAGTCAGCAGGAAGATTCGAGCTGTACCCTGCAAACCAGAGTAGAAATTGTTCACCGCTCTAATGCTGTGAAACTGCTCAACGTTACGGTAAAAGCAAATGCTCAGACCGAAATGGGGTTTGAAGTGCATTTATTTATTTCATTAAAAAAATAAATTAAAAAATGACAGGGCTGAGCGTAAAACACCATACACCTGTCCACGTGTTTGCTATTGGCTGGAATGAAAATAATAACAGTTGTTAAGTTATCAAAAAAAACATGAGATTGCTGCACAGATGGGTGAAATAGCCATCAAAACAACTTGATAGTATCGCGCTCCAATAGGCCTGTGTGGAAAAGTGGAGCCAAACTCCAAACAGCAGGTCACAATCTAATTACAGCTTGTATTTTGGACTCTCGGGTCTCACAGTAGCTACAAGGATTGTAAATGTTACAGGTGAGTGATCTTTCTCACCTTGCCATTGGCCCTGTTGATCTTGTTGACCACGTCGGCCAGCAGAACCTTCTCATCCATGGCGCTGCTGAGCTTCTGATATTTGGGGTTCTTGCTGATCTCCAGGTAGTCTCCTTTGAAGGGCTGGCTCACGCTGAGACACGGTCAGAGACAAAGACATCCATAATACATGCCAGAGACGAGGTCTGACGCTTTGTGTTTACCGTGAAATTAAGAGAGTCGCTAATCTACTCATTTATCAAAACAGGATAACTTTTAATATATATCATGAAATAAAGAGCCCTCTGCTCCAGGGAATTGCTGGTACCTGCTTGGGTAGAGAGCCTTTTTATCCTTGAAGATCTCACTTGCCTCCAGCTTCTCCTCATAAACTGCCTTCTTCTCCTCTGTGAACTGGCTCCTGTACTTCTTGCACTGAGAACACACACACACACACAAATAGAATAAATACATCAAAAAAAGGTTGTCGTTGAGAAATATTTTGTATCCCCACTCTAATATTTTCTATTTTCAGATTTCTTGTGTGTTCAGGGTTCTGCGCATCTCATTCTCAGTATATATTTGATCAATAACTGACAGGATCATTGCTTCAGGCATTTGATTGATTTTGATTGGTTATTTGGATATAAAGATTTTGTTTTACATTGTGAGCCAAGTGCTAGACTTGAGTGGATGATCATAATGGTTACTTCATTCTACTATGCACCTGTCTGTCAGGTGTGTAATTAGACAATGCTCACTTTGACAGGATAAAATCACAACTTTACAAGAATTGAATATGGGTGAGACAGGAAGGGGGGGGGGTGTTCAGGTTATTTTGTGACCAACCCTCCAGAGGTGGAAAATTCTCCGCAGCTCTGTGTGGACTCCATTCAGAAAGTGGTAAGGCCTGGCAGGCCAGTTCTTATCTATGGGTGACATGGAGGGCATGGTGCTCTTCAGGCCCAGGAAGTATTTTTGCATCTGGACAAATGAACATAAATGAGAACCGTTTGGCAAAGGGAATGCATTCCAGGCAATATTTGATGAAAAACAACAACAAAATGTGCTTCGTCCTTTTGCGCATACCAAAGATCTTTAGGTTTTTATATATTCATATATTCAAGTCCTACTTACAATTCTCTGGATGGTGAAGTCGTAGATCTTCTTGCCGGCATTTGCCCTGAAGAACTTCCTGTACTCTCGGCGGACCTTTTACAGCAAAAAGAACAAAAAACAGTCACCTGTTGCCCCCCATTAGTTAGAAGTGAAGCAGGAAAGAAAAGGATTACACTGATAGGAGGATGACAGCACACACAAACAGCGCACTAGAATGACAGACGTTTGGTTAGTCACACACAATAAACACCTGAAACGGACAAAGCCAACTCCGAGCTGCTGGAATTAATCAAAATTACAAACATTACGGAATTAATTACTGAAAAGTCAATAATGGTTATGACAAATGACCTTCGCGCCGACCTTAATTGCGCAAATTGAGTTGTGAACAGGTGCGTTGTGTGGTTCAAGCGTGGCTCAATTAACATGATGAAAAGATTAACACTGCAACAAATGACCACTGTGACGAGTTATTCTTCTAAAACCAGGCAGGCAAGCAACGGATAATCACCACAAAGTCAGATAACTAGGACACACACACACACATAAAAACATGCGCTATACCTAGAGACAAAGAAATATCAAGTACAGTTGGATACACAAAACAGGGCTGCTTTATATGGGGTTAGTTGCACAGATGTAGAGGAAGCAGATAGAGGAAGACGTTTTGAAAAGATCGACAGACTCTGCCGTGTCGGTGAGGCTCTGCTGCTTTCAATCTTCAGCATTGAAAAAGGAAAAGAGGAAAATAGCAGCTGCCCCTGAATAATTATGTTAAATGTATCTAAAACTATGGAATTACAGACTGGAGTGTTTTACCGCATCACATCTTTGCTAACCTTTTCCTACCAAAGAAAGTGTTCTGATGAAAACTGGGTTCATTGTTTCAGATGTAACGTTACAATGCTTTGAGCACCTAAAATAAAACCCAATTCACATCCATTGTGCGATGGCAGGAGTCTCAAAACCTCTGCAAGTAAAATGAAAGCCAGCTGCGTGGCTAGAAACCACTGGAAATATTTTGTCTCTACCCCTTTAATATGAGCTCACAGTAATTGTGTTAAATACATTTCTCTTGGCCACACAGGTGATGCAGGGGTAAATGTTGAAGGACGGCAAGTCCCTCAAGTCCCAAAAGGACTTCACTGCAAAGGGAATTGGGATTTCCAGATTGGAGGAAAACAGGAGAGAGAAAAAAAAAAAACCCTGGGATATAATTATTTCCATCTAGAAAAAAATGCTCTAGTGTGTGCTCTAGTAATCTTTGTAGATTTACTATATGTTGTGGTGGCGTAAAATGTAATTCTCTGTTAAATGTGCATAAAAACAAATGTTGTTTTGATGGTCTGAATTGCAACAAAAGGTTGATGTAATATATCTGTCAATAACCACGCCTTATGTTCCAATGTTTTAACCTCTGGGTTGTGGAAAGCTGCACAGTTTAAAACGACACCATTATGCATATCGTCTGATCACAGCGCTAGGCAGAGTGCTAGAGACTGGCTTCCCCCGTAGAAGTGCGCATTTAGTAAATGCGCCGAGGAGGATGAAGAGGGTCAGGGGTGATGAGTAGGTGGCAGACTTGGGAATGGCTCCGCCGTGAGGCTGGTGGGTACCTTGAGTCCCTGCCAGAAGGCCCAAATCACAGCAACGGCATGCTTACGCCTGGCCTCTTCCTTCAGCCTCCTCAGCTCCCTGCGAGCCTGTTCAGGGGGGTGAGCGGGAACAAATGAAGCAAGAGAAGATAAGAGGAAGAAGAGGCAGACACTGTTTTGGCTGTGTTCAGCAAACATCAAATGCACACACAGACAAACAGACTGCACACCAGCCATGTGTGACCTTCGAGAGACTGTAAACCAGAAACCAACATCATGGCAATGTGGGTCATTTCAACATTTATCAGGGGAACTTCTGTAATGGAAACAGACTTGATGCGTTTTAGTGGGACTTTGAGTGCATGAGGAGATGAGCAAGCTCGAGCAGCAGATGGCACCTCAATGGATCCATCTAGAAAAGACAAACGCTACTGAGATGCAAAGGGAAAACATGCGCTAGCTACACAAGGAGGAAGACGTCATGCAGACATCAGGCAGCGTGCACTGGTGAGGCATGGCCCTTGGAGGAAGAAGCTGAAAACACGCCCAAAGCATGATCTACTATCTGTCCTTGGTGTGTGTGTGTGTGCGTGCATGTGTGAAAGACTTTATCTTCCCAGGAATGTGGCTGCCTGTTTAGCCTCGAGTCACTGACTAGTACTTGCATTAGCAAAATTACAACACCACCTGACAGACAGAAAGTCTGTAACGAAAGTGAATGTTTGTCGAATTAGTCGGACGCCTCTTCACTTCAGCATCCAGTGGACGAGTGTGTATGTGAGGAGGGGTTTGGTAACCTGGCTTACATCATAAATAAAATGTTTAACATGGGCTGAGCAGAATGATGGATATGTTGAGGTTTGATGTTGGTAGGGGGGTGGGGGTGGACGGGGATGAGGGCGGGGGTCAATGAAGTCACAGTCACGGCAAGTCAGGCCAACAGGCTTCCCCAAATACCTTGGTGCCCTGCCAGCCGGCCCAAATGACCGATACGGCATGTTTATTCCTCGCCTCCTCCTTCAGCTGACGCAGCTCTCTCCGGGCCTGATGAGAAGTGGTGGCAGTTGTGGAGGCGGTTAATTTCAGTGAAAACTTAATTGTGGCAGGAGAGGTACTGAGTAGGTGTGAAAAAGCAGTGTGAGGAAACATTGACGGAAGACAGTGGGAGCTCACGTTTGCGACTCTGCATATGGTCATGCTTTAGAGGCTAAGATGTCAAATATGACAACGGTGGGAGAGTCTGGATTATGACTGCATTATGTAGAGCGTCATAAAGATGAGCAATAAGAAGCCTTTGATGTTTGCTAAGAACAAAGTTCGCATACAACACAGAATGAACTTTAACCGCATCTATAATGAACTGATAGTTATCAGCAGGCTGAGACCTTGAAATGAAATATTGATTATTAACAAGGATATATGTTAAATGATAACACTGTCCAGTCGAGTGAATACTAATATGATAATGGCATGTTATACATGCAGACTACCAAGTCTGTACAGTGGCTTTGATTACACGCTGCCACGGAGGCTTTAACACATAGCAGCATACACTATGTGCCATCATGTTGACATAATTCCATGCTTATTTATAGGAGCTTCCTGGTGTTTTGCTTTCAGCATATCAGTTTATTAAAGACAAGCTTCTCAGCATGAGGTAGAGTAGATAGCACCGAGAAAATCATCAGCTAATTAGATTATAGAAGAAGAGGAAGGACACACCACATTGGAAGGAAATCAAACCGAAGACACACAAATTTAAAAACATGTGAGCCACGTTAAAGGACCCGAGTATGACTACTTTTCAGGGATAAGTTTGGTTACAGCCAAATCATCGCGAGACGATCCTGTAACAGCTACAAAACAGAAAACAATAATGCACATTCATCAGGCCAGTGGATAATGAATGACTGGGTCTGAGGCTCAATTAGAGGGGCTGCTGCTCTATTAGGAAGTTTCATAGTGGGAATGGGATGGGACAGGACGTGGAGAACACGAATGACAAGACAGCTGGGACAGAGACACACTACGACTGGCCGGAAATACCTTGGTTCCCTGCCAGTATGCCCAAATTACTGTCACGGCATGTTTATTCCGCACTTCTTGTTTTAGACGTCTCAGCTCCATCCGAGCCTGGTGGGACGTGGTGGGCGTTAGGTAAGACAGGTTGAGGATGTGAGGAGGAAAAGGAAAGTGAAAGGAGGTGGGGGGGGGAGAAAAAAAAGAGAAGTGGCAGTTGTGTTATCAGCAAAAGAAGCAGGAACAAAAAGGGAAACAGAAGAAACGATATCAAGGAAAGCTTTGTTAAAGCACAGACTTTGTGTAATACTGTTGAGCCATTAGGGAGGAACACTGCATGAGATGAAAAGGTGTTTAAGAACACGACAAAAAGCTTGATTTAAACCCAGGCTGAAGCTCCACTGAGGTAAACGCCTCATTCGCTAATATCCCTCTGCACTTTAATGCATCAGTACCTGGGTGCCGTGCCAGAAGGCGCCGATGGTGGTCACCGCCTCCTCACATCTCTTCTGATACTTGAGCTCTCTCAGGAGTTTGCGGGCCTGGTGGAAATATAACAAACATTTTTGTGCTTTTCCGGTCATGATTTCTGCATGGCCTCCAGCTACATTTGATTCTACAGTGACTGAGAGCACACCTGCCATCCTCTGGTGTAGGACTGCACCACAGTGGTGGCGCTCTTGACCTTCTGGTATTTCTTTTGTTGCTGTGAGATGGAAAAGGAAACGACAGGAAATTAAAACCACTGAATGTACAACGGCTTAATCTGAGGAAATGCACTCAAAATCACACACACACACACACACACCACGCAAAATAAACAGAGAGCCTCACCGCATATCGGCGGTACCATGCCGCCACCACTATCTGACTCTTTTTCAGCAGCAGGAACTGGCTGCGGCGCTTCCAGCCACGGTAGATCTTCTGAATGAGTGTGGCCAGGTCTTGCAGGCATTGCCTCCTCCGCTCCTCCAAGAAGAAGAGCTGTGGGGAAGAGAGAGGAGAGGATTAACTACACAAGACAACAAGAAAATAAACACCCTTACTGAGGTCCGTTGTTCCAGTTGATGTTAATTCAACATCAAATTATCTTTTGGCAATTACCGTGTCTTTCTAGCCTCTGCAATAAAAGTAAAGTGAAAGCAAACTTATAAGAAGGAAGAAAACCTCTACTACGAGATCAATAGAAATATTATTTTATCTAAGCAAATACTGATTCAGTGATAGAGTGTAAAGTCTGCAGGAGAAAAAAAAAATAAGACAATAAAAAATGACCTGTGAGACAACTTATCTCAATCAGGGATGAGAGTACAACATTTTATTGTCCTGCTGCGATTTCACGTTATGTTTCATAAGTTCATCTGCAGGCAAAGTATCTCGTGTCTGTTAATATCAGTGCTTTGCAAACATGTAGGAAAACAGAATTTCTCAATTTTTATGTAACCTTATCTCTTAAATGTAAGAAAAGGTTAGATACGGTAACTTATTTATCAGTTTACGCATAGTGACAGCTAAAAACAGCTTTACTAATTGCATAACAACAACAAACAATGCCTTTAAGAGTTTGCATATTATTGACTGAAGGGGTCACATGTTGCTCCATTTTTTTCTGGTGAGAATTTCTCCCAACCTTTATAACAATTAAACTAGAGGCGTGGCTGCATTTTATTAACAGCCAAAAGAAATATGGTCTGGAAACATGAATTGAAATCCACCTAACTAGACTATGTACTGATTTCGGGAGATAAGTTGATTGGACAGAAAAAGCAATTATATGAGAAACAAATTCCCCCAGTGTGAGATCATGTTATTCCAAGCTTTGTTTGCTGGGTGGGGAGAAAGTCCTTTCAAACGCTGCAGGCATGAGCTGTTGTACAAGCCTACAAGCACAGAGTAAAGAAGCTAATTTCCCATGTTAGATGGGGTGGCTAAGTGAAACCATGTGTTTTCAGAGTGGTGGTTGCATGCTAATTGCTAAAGCAGGGGCTCCAAGTGCAGCCCCCCCTGCTTTACAAACCTCTTACTGTGGGAAAACAGGGGAGCAGAGCACAATGGAGCCAACCTTTGGATATTCAAACACAGCTCTGATCTACCGGAGTGCACAGCAGTTGTCTCAACTAGCTAGGAAACATAATTAAAAAGGGATGCAGGGCTGCTTTATCTGTGCGTCTTCTACCGTTCTTGGGTTCCTGATGAAGATCTTGGAGCGGCCATAGGAGAACTCGTCTGCTGAGACCTGGAGGTCGGCCATCAGCACCTCCACTCCTTCCCTATGGGGAGCCAGAAGGGTCAGAAGGGTCATCTAAAGCATACTCGACACTCATCATTGCAACTGTATAGAAGCCATGCAAAGATTTTAGATACAAGAGAGAACAGCAGTGAGGATGTAGGGTCTGAGAAACAGAGAGGAAAGAATGATTAAAAAGAGAATGAAATCCAGAGAAAACATGTGGAGGGGGAAATAAGGAAACCACACAAAGCTGAGGGATGGCTGAACAACGAGATACTTATGTATGCTAGAGCAGATAGGAATCAGTGCTTTTACCAGCACAGAGGATGAAGCATGCCAGTCTGGCTGATACGGAACAGAGGGGACAGATAAGGATAAAATGTCTCAACATGTTGTGGTTCAGAGAGGGAATGGTTCATTTCTGCTGAGCAGTGAACAACTGCTCTGTGACAAAGCTGCAGCTAGTTTCTGTTAGAGGAGTGTGCAAATACCTAGAGCTGTGTATGTGTGTACTGTATGTAATAATTACGTTACGGAAAGGTTACAACAAAAGGCAAAGATAACAAAAGAGCCTTTGCCTACCATGTTGGCTACGGCTTTTAAGAATGTATGGCAGCATGTTGGAATAACTGTTGAGCTGATTATTTCCCCTCTTAGAACCTTTGTTTATCCAGGGAAAGTCACCTGAGCCCTTTTCCAGCAATAACCTGCTTCACAGTCGCACAGCTCCAAACAATCACACCTGGGAGCTGACCACTGCGACTACAGTCTATTAGTGCTGCTGGCCAGTCACTCCACTGGGACTAGTCTGAGGTTCAGTGCCTCAGTAAAAAAGACACCTGTGAGCGTGTCTCAGTTTCCACACTCGTATTTTCTCACAAAATGCCTGTGGGGGATTTGTTCTGGCAACCTTCCAGTGACGAGACCCCTTCTCTACTCCTCTTACCTGCCCCACAATTAGTCTCTGCTGTAGAATAAACAGCCATTACCTGGCGGGCCCTCTCCAATGGGGCCAGGTCCGCTTGCAGAGCATTTTGTAGCGCTCCAGGCAGGGCTCGTAGGCCTGGCGGAAGGCGTAGCCCGCTCTCCTCACACGGACGTTCTCCATCAGGCCCAGGTAGCGTGCCTGATGGCGGACTAGAGACTCGGTGAAGATGTGGGATGCTTTCTTGTCATTGGGCTTGATGCACCTTGGAAGAAAGAAGATTGGGTTGTTCTCAAGGTTATACTGCTGTATGGAGCCGATATCACCCTTTTATTAAAATTCAGCTATGACTATATGTTGTCCAGCTTTAATACGAGGGAAATGAGTCAGTTTGTTCAATACCACACTGCTCATCTATGGGGGTCCATTTAGCTAAATGGATTGTGGAGATACATGACTGAGTTTATTCTAGTGAGTTTAGTTTGATTTTTTTTTAAAGGTTTTTCTGCTCACGATGAGTAGACAAACTGGTCACTACATCTGTCAATCAACTGGACAGTGCAAGAATAAAAGTAATACTGGATATAAGCAATTAAAGAGGGTTGGGCTGGAGAGTCCATTTTCCTAGCTACACTCAAAAAACATGCTCACAATACCCTGGACTGGCAGGGTAATAACTGATATACTGCGTTTAAAATAACGGGACTTTACCGGATGTAGTTTGGGTTCTTGGTCTGGAGGTTCCTCATCAGCGTACCCACTGATGCTTTGAACTGGAATCCAGCAGTTGGTGGTCTCTTCAGGTTGACTTTGCCTGGTTTGCCCTCAGGGAACAGCTGTTTGATGAGGCTGTGGGTGGCCTTGTACATGGCCTGCGACAGGTCTCGGTACAACAGGTCATTGTTCTTGTCTACAAAGCCCTCGGAACGGTACAGCACCTTGACACGAACAGGAAAAAGCACATCAAGACCCGATGCATAAATTGATATTACTATCTATATGTTGTTAATGCTTTCGGCATTCCCTTAATGGCATCAATTCCTTGTTGTTCAGTACACATTAATGTCCAGTACCTTTCCGGCATAGTGCTGAATGCGGAAGCAATTGTGTGGCAAGCTGTGGTCGGTAAGGAACTTTGAATTCTTGCTGTGGCGACTCTCAAAGTGCTGGTGTTCAGCACAGACGGTGTTCAGTTTGTCCAGGAAGGTCTCGTCGGTGACGGTCCCCGGCCTCAGGCACTCCTCGTCCAACATGGCCAAGATGCCATTTTGGTGCTGGACATTGGAAGGTCGGCAACCATAAAAGAATTGGTATAAATTACCCATCATAAAATGTTCAAAGTCGTATTCAATATTCTTTGTTACTGGCCTCTTGCCATTGTTCTGTGGACTGCAAAACAGTTTGACTTGAATGTGGATTCACACTGAATTGGTTTGTATGGTCTCTGAGATTTGGGAGACTGACTTACATTCTCAATGAGGTCACAGATAATGGCATTGTTGAAATATTCAATGCTGGTCCACTCGATGCCCTGTAACAAAAGAAATGAAGGTCAAAGGGACAATGGCTTGTCTATCTTTTGCCAGTGCTAACTAGACGTCTTTTCCACATCAGTTGGACTCTCAAACCTGGGTGGTTGCGGCACAGCAAAGAAGCCGTGATGTGAAGCGGCCACAATTGTTGGCACAATTGTGGTCAATAGCTGCTAATTATCATGCGTATATGTCGTTTCCTTTAAGTGCGAGACATCCTTTCTCACTGTACACCGACAATCTCTCCGACAACAGTATCTCTTCCTCAGGCTTTCAAAACCAAAGCTGGAGGAGTAAACAGGGAGGCAAAATATCAAAACATCTGCAACATGTCACGACCATGCAAAGAGTCTGTTTTGTCCACAGTCTGTTCATTCTGGGCTGGATGACTGGAGAGTGTGGCAGTGTATGCATGTTGAAAGTACCACTAATCGAAAACCTCAAGTTTTACACTTTTAGAAACTGAGGTTATACTATATCACATATGCGTCTAGACGCATTAATATCTCTAGCATTAAATATTTAAATGGGAAGTTGGGCCTAACGAGAACAAATGTTCTGGGGGGAAAAAGGCCCATTTAAAGTTACAGTTCTTAATCCTTACGTAGGCTTTCATCATTCATTCTTAGAAATTATTAAATTCAGTCCAAAGTTAGACGTCCATCTTCACAGCCGTATTTGTCCTTGCTCGTTTGAGGTTACGTTCACCAGGCTTTCTCTCCTGCTCTGCCTCCATCTCAGTCTTCCCATCATCCGAGCAAGGACAGAGCACAAAGCCTTTCTGGAGAGCAAAAGGAAAACATTCTCCATCTCTAAAAATGACCACTGCCCCTTGAAAAACCCACTTCGCCGACATCCAATTCACAGCTGATAATGGGCTGGGAACATAGCTTCGGCTGATATAAGCAATGTGACAGATATTTTGAGGTTGAGGCTGCAAATAAGGTGTGGCTTCAACTGACGGGTGACCAAATTCCTGATTGGTGATCCTCCCTCCTTTCTCCCGCACTGTGGTATTTTCCCATGCAGCAGACTGGATAGAGGCCAGGGACAGAATATCATTGGTGGTGGGTTTAGTAGGGGAGAGGTGTGGGGGTCACCACTGCAGCACTCACAAAAACAGAGCCCAAAAAAAATAAAAAGGCCCCACGACGGGGAGTGTTTACCCTCGCTGGAGTGAGGGATCACTTACGACTCTCCACCAAGGGGAGACGGGGAGAATAAACTCAGAGTGTGATGGACGACAGAGATGGGATAGGAGACATAAATTAAGTAGAAATGCGTTTGGGTCAAGGGCAAGAGCGCACGTTTAGCCGACATACGGCACAGGAGGTTAAACAGATGAGTGACGTGACCAGGTTGGGATCATGCTGCAGGGCCATGTCCGTGATGAACTGTCAACACAACAAATTGAGTGCCGACATGTTGAATGATGTAGATGTACAGCTGCAAGTGAGAGGAGTGTTTCCAGGGCTACAGGCTGGGGTTGACGGGCAATTTATCCAACTGTCCACTGCCAGTCTACTCATGGGGCGCATGGATTATGTGCGTGTGTGCGTTACCTCTCTGACGTACTCCTCCTGCTCCTCACGCAGTGTCAGCTCGATGAAGATCTGCTGCAGCTTCTCGTTGCAGTAGTTGATGATGAACTGCTCAAAGCTGTTGTCCTGCAGGAGCAGCAATAGGAGAAAAAACAATTAGTTCCAGCTATTGTCAACATGTAAACTCATAATCACTCTGTGTTATCGTCAGTTAAATTGCTTGTATTTTGGCAGCTAAATCTGTTAAATTTCAGAGCTCGTCACATTTCTGGGCTTGGATGTTGTTTCTGCTGTTCTTCACAAACCACTATGATTGGGAAGCGCTTCCTCAATGTTGTTCTTCACCCCGCCATTTCCTGCTTCCTTTTCTTATTTCTCTCTTTAAGTTCATTTAAGCTCCGACTGCATGTTTCTTCTCTGCAAACATTCATAAGCATCGTCACCTCTTTGCCAACTTTGACCATTTCCATCAATTTCCTGCAATGTTTTATTAAAGGAGGAGGGTCGCACCAAAGCAAACTGATGAGGACAGCTTACAGTTTTGCTTGACCACAGAAGGCTCCTGGAATTTAGTCTCAGATCTGGAGCAGGAGTGCAAGGTGATATGAGGACTACAGTCAGTCAATAAAACATTTTTATAACAGATAAACTCTGTTCTGACTATTTAAACTGGTCATGCATTGATCTGGCAAATTACATCCAGCTAAGATGAAAAGTCACTTTGCTGATACCAGTAAATCTTTCCTGGCGTACCTTATGATGATAAACCCTTATCAGAACAAGAACCTGTACATTTTCATAGGCTTCATTAAACATTGACGGCGTGTTAACTATTTAAAAGCCTCGACCTTTATTACTCCCCATATTTCACAATTATTATTGTTGTCAATTGTGACTATTGAGTGGTGAGTCATGCTTCTTGGCAGATGGCCTTATTGTGCGCTGGGTTAGGTTAACACTCTATTGCTATGGACACAACAGTGGTTAGAGCAGCATGTTTAGTCGAAGAGCTCAGCGTGAAGGACGCTGCAAGGTTTCTCAGTGACCAGGAAACACAACACAAGATCAGTTATTAATTAAGACTCCCTTTCCTTTTACTGAGAAACCAAAAGGCTGTCTTCACCCACACACACACACACACACACACGGTAGGATGTCTACACCCAAGTGGCAGCAGACACCAGACTGAAATATGACAGACTTGTACGGCAATTCCAAAATATTTCAGCTGACACTGTGCAGTATTTATGATGGGCTTGAGAAAGCAACCGCCTTAAAACTAAAGTTTGAAGTTACTGTTCTCATCTTTCAAAGTGTTGATTCACTTGCCCCAAGGTAGGGGAAAGTCCCTGCATTTAATGTTAAGGTAAAATTAACAACATCTCCAGGGAGAAAGGCACAGTGACTTTCCATACTTACAGGGGATACTTACAGCCCTGGATATTTCCGGGGAATTCTAATAAATTGATATCTGTACTGTTCGATATAATTAGTTTGTTAAAATGACCACTAGACTACCAAAACATCAGCCTAATCTGTATCTGTTAAAAGAATAGTTCAACATTTTGGGTAATATGCTTAGTCGCTTTCTTTCAGAGAGTTACATCATTGAAGATGTCCGTGCAGTAAATATGAAGCTGCAGTTAGGAGACAAATAGCTTAGTAAAAAAAAAAAACTGGAAGTGAGAAGCTTCATATTTACCATGCAGACATGAGAGTGGCATCAATCGACTCATTAAAGTCTGGGAAGGAAAGCGAACAGGCGTATGTCCCAAAATACTCCACTATTCCAAAACTAATATCTGTTTATAACCAGGAACCACAGACATTCAACGTCATTGCCAGTTTATTAGGTACACATAAAACTAACGCAGTCTAATTCAAAAGCCATGCAATAAATCACTCCTCCTAGAACAGTATTGAGTGTGCCTATGTTGATATGAATGGGTATTAAAATATTACAAAACACCTCTCAGTATAATGCTAATTCAATAAGCACAACAAACTACAGCCTCCAAAATCAGCATGAACTTGAACCCAACACCTCTCTAAAGGCTGAACATTATACAGCAACCTTCACGAATGTAGGGATTATTGCACGGCCGTTGTATTACGCTGCATTAGCATTAGCTAGGTGTACCTAATAAACTGGCATCTGGGCGTTATGTCACGATTCAAATGATGCAAAGGCGTCTTTAGCATCTTTTCAGCTGTGATGGCTATGCTGCACACCGGGAGCCCTGAATCGTCTTTCACGGGGAGCTGAATTAAGGAAAAAAATTAAGCAAAATAAAAAGGGGAGTTTAGATCACAGCATGCACACTGGCACAGCAAACAGGCCGGTGCAGGTGTTACTTACTCCATCCTGGTGACCCAGACACAACAGCCAGAGGAGAGGAAGGACTTGTGGGTGAGTGTGGTGAACAAGCAGGGGTATGAAAAAGACATGAACATATGGGGGGTGGGAGAGACTGAAGGAATCAAGCCATCTCCACTTAGTCTATACAGTGCACTCAAACTGTCTCGCATGCGTTTGCAAGCACACGTATTAACGTGCATGCTGATGTCCAAACAGGTGGTCCCTGTACTGTGTAATGGTGCAGAGATACACTGTGTACTCTAAAAATCTTGTGTGCATCGAGTACTCCCTTAAATATTGTGGCCATTATTCTACAGTGAAATGCTGATTTAAGTGTTGAAATACCCCTGGGAGCAATAACGCGAGACTGAACTGGTCGGAATGTGGTTTTATCAGGCCCTCAGTTCTTGTTGATAAGCTCCTCGCAGGTACCCAAAAACACGCCTGGGGCAAAATCCTTTTACATGAAATAAAATGTTTGGGTGGTTAGATTCTGTCCTTGTGGCGTATCAGAACAAGGACACCGGGTGTGATCTGCCATTTGTCTTACCTCAAATATCTCAAAGCCATAGATGTCAAGCACACCCATGACCTTGTGGCGAGTTTTAGTCTGTGCCTACAGGGAGAAAATATTGCAAATATTAGAAATACTCTTCGAAGGTGATGTACTGCCTGTTTCACATGGCATGAGAAAAAAAAAAAAAACTATTGAAAACAAACATGACTTACTTTAATGCTTTCGTTGATCCTGGTAACTAGCCAGCTAAACAGACGACTGTAGAGATTTTTGGCAAGGGCATCTCGGGCATAGTAGGCCTGTAAATAAAACACACACTATTGATGCATGGATTCATTAGCACCGTGTCTCTGCATACCTAAAATATCAGAGGCCTTGAAAAAAATATCCTAAAAGCTGATATACGAGTTAAAATTAAAAATAAAATAAAAAGTCAAATACTTAGGGGGGGAAAAAACTACTTTCACAATATTTTGAAATACTTTCACAAATATTTAAGGACACCACCAACACAACAGGTCAGATTAATCCTCTGAACCATTTCCTCGTCTGCTTCCTACCACAACGGGCCCATGTTTGCAGCATCCACGTTATGTGAACAGACTGAACTCACAAACCTCTCAAATATGACCTACATTTGAATTTCCAGGAGGAATACGGCTTATCTATAATGGAGAGGTTTTCATGTAGCATTGACATGGATGAGAGTCGGCAGCCAAAGGAGCAAGTCAAGGGGAAGAAGTGGCCCTTTATCCTTTTCGTGCACTGAGTGAGTGAGTGTGTGTTAATGTCAACCCAAGTAAAACAGATATGCATTGGCATAACTGGTGCGAGACCGATTTGCAACTCTCCCTCTGACCTGGGCCACATTCAGGGTAGTGGACACTTTCTCCAGCTTAGCCTCAACTGTGCGGTAGCTGAACGCTCTTTCCAGCACAGACTGTTCGATCCCCAGCAGTTCACACATCTCCTTCAAATCTGCAAAACACAAACAAACACACTGACAAACACACCACTTCTGCAGGGATCAAGGGAAAAGGATAGAATATCAAAGGATAGAATTCTGATATTTTATGTTGCAGCTCAACATAAAGCTGGCCGATCAAGTAGGCGGCAATGATAAAAAGATGTTAATGTATATTAATTAAGTAAAGGAATGTCTTAAAGAGTTAAAGCGAAACATTAAACGTGTTAATATCTATGGACTATATAAATATGGCTGATGATACAGCAATCACATTGGTAGAAATGGAAGACTAAAAGGTAACCTTGAAAAATGGGAACGTACCACTCCCAATATGAGCGAGCCCTTGATTCATTTGAAAAGAACAAGACATGGATTTTCTCAACAAAAGGGCTCTGAGATGGATCGTGCCACGGTCATGGAGGGAAATATGTAAATGTAATATTTTCCTAAAGGGAACGCCTGTGGGCGTGACAACACAAACAGCTCGCCAGGCAAATCATAAAATACAAATTTCGTTTGGTGAGGAAGATTGCACAAGACATCAAAGCAGCCAATAGGGGGCAGCGGCTTAACATCAGGCCAATCGGGCATGTGGGTCAAAAGGTGTGTAAAAATATACTCAATAAATTATCAGAAGAAAAATACAACAAACAGACGAATACAATTATTCAGCTTGTCTGATATACATCTAATCATAAGCTCCCCCCACTCAGTTGTTCGTGACTACATCATGCTGCAAATACATTCAAATTGAGGTGGAAATGAGATCTAAAAAGGATCAGAGATATTTTCATGAAGGGGACACTCTTCGCTTCCTGTTCATCGTCTGTCAAACCCACCATTTTTATCCTTAATGCGGCTCTCGTCGGTGCCGTTACTGCGAGACTCTGGCTTGAACTCGATGTTGCCGAGCTTCAGCGCGGCCGCCACCAGCTGCAGCACCGACATCACCTCGTCCTCCATGAAGCCCACGATCTGCATAGCATTCTGGGAGGGTCGAAAAGGAATAAGTCACAGATCAGCCGTCATTGTCGAATCTTATTACGAAACATGGACGCAGGGTTTCAAAAGGGAGCTACGCTATAAACGCACTGCAGCATGACAGTGTCTATGGCCGGTCCATTACAACCGTCTGGAATAGTTACATAAGAAAAAGGATTGAAGAAGGCAGAGCTGCACCACTCAAAGCTGTGTCAACCAGGCCGCCATGTGTTTAATTCAAGAGAAGAGTCTCTCCAGACTGAGGTCTCTATTTGATTTGCATAATGCAAGGGCGACAAGAAAACAGGAGACGAGCAAAATCCCATTAAACTGCAAATTACGCAAGTGAATATTTCACCAGCTTGACCTGAATCCTAGTCCATCATCCTAGTGCCAAATATGGAACAACTTCCTTTACAAAGCTGACAAAACAGACAATTAATGACATTAAATGCTTGGGATCATTATATTACAAAAACCCACAGCTTTGCGTTTCTCTTTCTTCCAAGTGCTTTCATATTTGTTGAAATGAAACTTTGTACCACAGTTAAGTCAAACTTTGAAATATTTAAGGGAAGTAAGTGTGGCCATCTTTGGCTATACACCAGGCAAGGCCACGTGGAGGGACTCATTGCTGAGGGGGAATGTCCCCTCGTGTTTCCGGTGGTGAAACGCAGCTGTATGAGGAACACTGTGAAAACTCAGTGTGAGAGGTGATGAGAGGCAGAATGTGAAACGCAAGGAAACGAGCCAAATAGGATGTGACATAGCAGACTGCAAAGGCTTATACAGTGGAGTGGAGCATGCTGGGGCAGGGCTGATAATAGTGCAGTAGAAATAGACACAACATCTTATGTGTCACCGTCGGTAAAGATAAGACGCAGCGGGATTGTACATGCACAGGATATGTATGTGCAAAAACTGATTTAAATAAAAAGGAAGCAGCTGGTTTTCCCCCACAAAAAAATACTGCGGTCACTGTGATGAACCATTGTTGACATAGTAGTTCAGGTTTTTTACTTTCGAGTTCAGGTTCAGTTTCAAAGTTCGCCTGGTTTCGCAATAGTTAGTAGGGAGTCCGATGTGGGGTGTGGAAACGTTATGAGATGTTATGACAGGGAGATAAGGATAAATCGGACCGCCTCTACCGTCTGTGCAGGATTTGGATGAACTCGGCGTGATACAAAGAGAAGTCGGTGCTGGAGCGTGCTGCCGCTTGCGAGTGTGTGTTCGTGTTCGACTGGTTTTTGTGAGTCCATTTGTGGTTTAGAAAACTTATCATGAGACGTTTAGGAAATTGAGATCATTTCTCCCAGTTCCCAGAAGTTATTTGGGGGGTTTCCTTAATATATCAACTGGGATTATGCCCAAATGAGGGCGATATTATTCAGACAAATACGTGTATGTGCTACTCACTTTGACGGTCCTGAAGTTGGCAGCATCGTCCAGCCCATTCACCACGGCAGAGTCCAGGCTCAGGTAGTTGTACTTGCTGAAGTCCCGATCCAGCTTCAGCTTCTCTGTGACACACAAACCATGTGGTTGCTATTTTCACTGCATTTGTTTAAAGCAGGTTGGCTAAAAGCAATTTAAGCCTTATTTACATCGAATGCAAACTACACACTCGCAGCTAGAAGGTGTCTGACAAGAAAAAAAACATAAATACACACAATCTTCTATCGATGACCGTCAGCTGCATTCTTTAAGAACCATCTAGAAACAAAAATCACTTGAAGGTGCAAAAAGGTTCAAATGGGTGACACCCCATGCCTTAATACAAATTTGTCCAACCTTCAGGCTATTGTCACTCCAAAAACACTGTTTCCACACGGTGTAGGTACTTAGAATTACTGCCGTGAACATTACTCTGGAAGATCAAACGGCCCTCTTAAAAGCCTAGTAGCAAAGAAATCTATTCTTCTCGTGGGTGCATGTGTCAGATTTCATTAGTGGTTGCATTAGCTACAGCTAAATCAAGCCCCTGTGATGCATGTGCTCTAGAGTCAATGTCCATTATATTGCTGTCCTGTGTTCAGGACTTGAAACAATGCCCTCTGTCCACAGAAACGCAAATAGAGGGAACAGGTTTCACGGCTAGTCTTTGTTCTCTGGACTGTTTGTTAGGCAGGAAGATTGGGTCATTAATGCATCGGCCATGTGTCCGCGCAGCTGCAGTCCGGCCGGGAATATATTTATGCACGATTTTAAACATAAGGAATGGCTTTGCTGATGCTTCCTGATGGCAGATAAGAACACAAAGCGTCCACGCTCATGTTTACCATCCCAGTCTGGTGAATGACACCTAAATCAAAACAATGTGGCAGAAGATGGTTACAATGAAGTACAATGGCGGGGTTTCCCCTGGACAAGGCTGCTCATTGCTACTGTGAGGTTTGATTCATTACTTCCTGTGAGCAGAGATGTTTATATTCTGGGAGCACAAATTATTCCAGGCAAAGGGGCAACATATATTACAACCCCAGTTTGTGTTTTGGGCTGGTCTCCATTTTACAGTGTTTAAAAAAACCTGCCATTTCTCTCAGATACAGGAGTTAAGTTAAGTTTGTCCTTATCAACACATCGATGGCTCCATTCATTTCCAGCACTTTCACGACTTACTGAGTGTGCCATCGGAGGCTCCAGACAAGAGCTGATAGAAGATGTGGAAGTTCCTCTCTCCTCTTGGCTGCTTCACGACGCGCGACTTTTCCAACAGATCTATAAAAAGATAAAAGAACAACAATAGGAAACAGTGACACATGATGACAAAAAGCCATTTCCTAATAATAGTCTTCACAGAAAATCTTTCTGTGGTGATTCACAGAGGTGTCATTGAGTAGTAAATAAGAGGATGGCCTGCTATACTAAGTATTACAGATGCTCCAACATCTGTATGGAGCTCAGTGGGGTTCCTGGTTCAAACTACTGCATGTGTTTAAGTTGCCATGGTGACCAAGCCGACATTGGTAATTATTTGTGTGTGTATAAACACACCACAGGGAGTTTACAAGGAAGAAGCCACGCAAGGATATCAAACGTCAGCCCTTTCTCCTGGGCTACCAACCAAGTGCAACAGTACCTGATTAAAAGGGGACCCATCATCTGCTCACCGCATTAGGCTGAGTATGATTTAATTAAAGAGCAACTGCAGAGCTCAGCATCTGAGGATGCTCGAGATCTTCTTCACTGCCAGTCTGGCTGGAAAACAGCATTCAGTTTGTCTGGTTAGAAAACATGTTATTTTAGGAGAGTTCATATTACACTGAAGTGAACATTTTGGGGAAAAAATATCCACACAAAGCCCTTTTAACCATGATCGAATTTCCAAGCAAAAAAAGAAAAAAGAAGAAGATTGCTTCTCTTGGCTTTGTCGATCTTCGGACTTCACAAACTGACTCACCAGTCTGTGGGTGCTGAGAGGACAGAAGTGCCACTTTGCACTGCATCTGTGATACATGTGATACACTGCGAGCACCTAACTAGAGAGCCCTACACTGAGACCCCACTGACCATGAATCACACAAGTGACTCGATAAGCGCCAACGCATCAATAATACAACATCCATGACTGAGTGGCTGGCAGCGGCAATACAGAGATGCGACCAAAGACACAGAGAGGGTAAGAAAAAATGCCACTGAAGAGCCACTTCCTCCATTTCAGCAACCTATTTCATGATTTTAATCTATTTGGTCCGATTTCTTTTTACATTACATACGTTGTGTCCATGCCAAACCGTTCAGTCATCTTGTTATTGCTTTTTAGAGCCACAGCTTCCCATTTTCTGCATCCTGGACAACATTTATTTCACGCTCTGTTCACAACATGTTCCGTCTCCGTTAGATAAGCAAACACACATTGAAGTAGCAATGTGGGAACAATATCCTGTTATGTTTTGACTCAGGGCTTTGGCTGTTTGGCTGCCAAAAATGTCTTGCCAGTCTATCATTACAAAAGCTACAGAGAATTGGCTTTCCCCCCCCCAAAATTATAGCTATGTAATCTCAGTTGTAGGAAGATCTGAGGGCTGGAAGGATGTGCATTTAGGGGAAAATAATGAGCTGAGAGGTGAAGAGAAATCCTTCCAGGCCTGCCCTGCAAGAACATCCTCAACCATCTGTCAAGCCAGCCCGGTCTGAAGCAGTCACATGTCAGTGGCTCCTCTCCACACACAGTGTTGGACCAACTCAGGCGAGCAGACAGAGGTTCATTTGTGTCTCAGCCTCTTTGTTTCTACGACCTCTGGCGGAGAAGTCAGCGCAGACAAAACAATGTGAACGGAGGCAAGATGAAGCCAAAACAGAGGAAAGAGCTGAGGAGAGAAAGTCAGTGGGTGGATGGGTGCATTTTTTGTTCAGACTGGATAGGAGAGAGATTATTTCATTGAAACCTATTTTAAGGCCTTCATTAGATGTGCAAGTGCTCTTAAACTGCTTTTGAAGATAAACAGCAGACCATGTTGACTGCGATCAATTGTGCTATTTAATTATGTTACTGGGAGACAAAACAATTGGTGGATCAACATGATAAAGATTAAGGAAATATGTCACGCGCAATCCTGCGTAAACATTTACATGTCGTTTTGATTTTAAAAAGGGGGGGAGTTCATCTCAAAACTACTCACAGTTGCTGATGACTCCACCCAGAGGGTCTCCTTTGAAGTCAAACTCAATGTCCATGTACTTTCCCTGTGGATCAGAGAACAAAAGTTACAACTGAACATGTATAATGTCAATATACGTCGTGCAGCGTATGCTGGGTCCAAGAACCCGGCTCATTAGTTCGGCTCAGTTCAGTGAGGATCTCTGGAAAGCCATTCCAGTTACCACACAGCACCAGCTGCCAATCATAAACTGCTATGAAATAACTGGCCTCTGTGGAGGGAAAGACCCCCCACCACCCTGCCAAGTTCTTCCTACCGGAGGACTAAAACAAACCATTTCAGGCTCTATCCTTCTGTCTAAAACTTGGAAGTTAGAACATAGAGTCCTGTGTGTTTGATCCCCCCCCCCCCCCTCTGATGTATTAATAGCACACAGGTCCACAGAAAAGGCCAAGCTCTGCTGGTGAGTGGGCTCCAGCCAAACTCAATAAGCCTGCTGCACTAAGCAAAATGAAGTGACAGTTTGATTCATAAGTCTCTGATAAACTGATGGAACTCTGATGAACTGGTATCCAGTGGTGAGGCCTGAGGTCCTCGTCTAGAGGTTTATTCCAAGGTCACCTAAATATAAACAGATCAGGGGCATAATCCTTTATAATACTCCCTGTTACAACTGCACGTCCACACACTGGCATGTGTTTGTATATACCAATGTAGGTAGGAGAAAAGGAAAAGAACATTGGCATCAGCCTGCTAGCTGCTACTGGCTGGGATAACCAGTTTCCATTAAAACCAACAGACTTTTGGATGTACTGGAAGTTCTTCAGATAAACTGATTTGCTTCTGGATGAATTTGAAGCTAAATAAACATTCATGTTGGAAAACAGTTGTGCGATAGGGGTGATCTGATGTAATGCACTGTCATAAGGGAGGAAACCGAAACAGGCTGCTTTTGCATCAAACATCTTTGAAATTACAGAGCGAGAATGTGAGAATCGAACAAAAAGCCAAAACACAATCGTCTCCTTTCATTTTGCCACCGTCTGGAATATTTTTCTGGATTTGTGTCTGTCTGTACAAACAGCGATGCAGACAAAGAATCATTCTTATGATGCTATATGCCTTCTATAGAGATTAGCATCAGATTTCTTCATTCTCAAACCTCTCAGATTCTCAGCAGTAGGTTACACACAGGTAATCTGAAGAGCGAACTGCCTGGAGCTCAACTAATAAATGACCAAAATAGCACTTGTTTAAGAGATGAGCAGAAAATAAAAACAAAAAAAATCAGTACAGCCATACAAGTGTTTGCTTTCTCTTCGGGCATCAAAAGGCCGATAGGCCAGTCAGTGTGCTTGGTCTGCATTGGCATGTAGCCACACTCAATGTAGTTGATGAAGAGCAATGTAGCTCAAAGGCCTTGTGCTGTAATGCCCTCTGTAAAGAGCATTTAACTTGTGCGAGTGCAATACATCAACTGTGCAAGGCCTGCTGTAATTCAGGCCGTGCGTGGGCTGGTCTAAGTTCCGGATCTAATATACGTCTTCACATTATACGGGAAAGATATTCAAAAACACACCCGGCAAAGGCGCCCGCAAGAGGATGTTATTCCCTGTATTTACATATTTGTGCTTGACATCACAATGTTGCTGTGAAACACATACTAACACGCTATCACTTACCAAGGACGTGTGTCTACAGGAAAGCTCAACCTCGACATCTGGTGAGCTTTAAAACCAGTTTATATGTACAAACACCTGCAGGCCTTTGCTTAAACCATCAAGCCGATACAAAAGGCAGTTATGACTTAAATGCAACAGCAGAACGTGTGTCTAGACAGAATCAATGTCATGAGATCTGAGGAAAATAAGCTACCATAACACATTGTGGATCCTACTTTAATTTCACTGTGTAAAGAAATATAAGAAACATAACGAGGGAAAGAAAACTAGGGAATTAAGAAGGACTGTGGGGCTTATTGTGAAGGGAAGAGAAAAAACTTAGATGAGACTGCTGGATTGTGCAACGAAGTCTGAATGAAGACATCCGGTGCATTTAGCAAATAAGAAAAGTAATCATCCAATTAAACAACATAACATCACAGTTGTTTATTGGTTATGAAGAGGATACTTACAAATCTGGAAGAGTTGTCATTCCTCACTGTTTTGGCATTTCCAAAGGCTGAAAAGGGGCAAAAGCATAATGGGACGCGATGAGAACATTGCACGCGATTCATAATGTATGCTAATCCATCTAGTATAAAGTTATAGCCAATACATTAAAACAAATCTAAGCTTGTTTAGAGATATTGAAAACATTTTTAATGATTCTTAACATTGCGCCTCATTCAAGCTGGCTGTCAATCACATAAGGGCTGGATGTCAAACCATTTGTACTGATGAAGCCCTATAATTCCGTATGGATTAAGCAAAGCAGCAGGGATTTCCGGTCTTAGGAGGGCCTGAACCTTGCTGTCACACCACATCGATGTCACAGTGCTTCAGCATGTGCCAGTGCTCATAAGCACACAATAGCAAAACAACGTTCAAACACAGCGTTCTGTGCGTGCGAGTGCGTTAAATGCATCGCAAACATGTGTGCATATGTAGCCCCAAGCTAACTGCACAAGGTACCAGTTTAAAAACGGCATTTACCAATCCAGAGCCCGTTACATTTCGCTTCCAACATTAAAATGCTATTAATGTGTCACGCATCGCCGCGCTATTAGCATAACTGCTTAAGTGCTGATAACGGCTGATTAACGTGTGTTTAAGACTGCAGTTAAAAGGGAGAGGTATCGGAGCACGAAATGAAAAGCAATGGAGGGACCAATAAAGATTCTGAAAGAAAGCGTAGCAGAGACTCACAGAGAGCAAACGTGACACAGACGCATTGTGAGCAGCATGATAACTGTGCCTCCCCTCGCCCTCTTTTTAGCGTTTGGGCAATTAGATAGGCAGGAGCTAAACTCTTGCAGATGTTCAAGGTTTCCTCGAAGACTAAGCCCGGGCCTACAGCTTCATCATTCATGGCCATTTTCTGTCCACTGCCCCCAATTAAAATACAGCTGTTCCCGTGCCAGCACTGAACTGTGGGAATGAGACAGTGTGTGTGTTGAACTGGGGAGAAGATTAGGAAATAAAAATACTATTTATAGGATTGCTAAAGTTCTTTTGCTGATCAGTTTACTTGTCTGCGACAGTATAATTTTTAATGCATGTGTTGTTTGTCAGCGTTTAAAAGTTATGTTTTGAGGACGCTGTGTGGCTTACTGTGTTGGATACCGAACTAACAGGGGTTTTATGGTGATGAATGTATTTTCCTGGTCATTGTGTACTTCAAAACCATGCAGAAATGCCATGGAACTCCATTAAACAACTAACTAATGCACCGTGGGTGAAAGGTAGCCGAGGGCTGCAAATATATTTATTGAAAACCATTTATCTTCCACATTTTGGCTGCTTTTCTTAGACTGATTTTCAGGAGCATTTGAAAAGGGACAGCACTGTCAACCTGTTAACATAGTCACTTTGCAGATGTTTACTTCAGACGATGCAGCTCCTGAATTGGGATACTCACCCTCCAGCACGGGATTGGACTGCAGCAGCTGCTCCTTGACCTTATTCACCTCCTGGCCCTTCCCACACACTGCTGCCACATATGACATCACCAGCTTACTGGCCTCTGGAACACACACACACACAAAAAGATGTTTATTAGGTCAAAGCCTTTGCTAGACTTGACTGAGGAACAAGTGCGATGTGCCCACCCGTCTCACCATTCCCCATAAAATTCCCCTTACATCATCCCCCCTGACACCCATCAGGGCAGGGTGGGAATCAGTCAATAGTCCGCGGTACAGAGCAGAGGAGGCGGCCTCGTAATGGAGACCCACTTTGTTTAGTTAGATGGTGACCATTGTTGCATCATGTTAACATCATTCGAATTATTTCACTGGGAAATACGGGATGCAGACGAAACACAACTTCAGAGGGGATTCCAGAGATGATTCCGGTTTATCCACTTCCCATGTTAGAACTTAAGCTGATCGGACCGCCTCAGACAGAGCGTGTTGTGAGTGGAGTGTGTTGACAAAAAATATTTTCTGGTTGAGAAACGTGACACGAGCTCAAAAGGCATTTTGTGCCGTCTGAAACATTATAGGATGACTGCTGGCATCAGCATCATCTCTCCTGTCCGCTGAGTTGACAGTGACCCAGAAGTGATGATGTGCGTGTGATGTGCCAAGGAGGGATAGAAAAGAGCTGGGTACAGACTGCTGATAAGGCCGGCATACAAACAGCTCCAGACATGCTCATACATTGTCAAGGTGTGCAAAGAAAACACCACTGGTCTGACGAGTAACAAGGTGTGCACTGCTTAATCTTCACATTTCTCATGGGAGAAAAATAAACTTCTTCAGTCATCTCTTGCAGACAATACAACTGTTATGTCGCATGTACGCTGTATGCTGGCATCTGAAAATAATGTTCGTCACAGCTCCTCGCTCCTATAGAAGTCACAGCAAGACAAGAGCACAAGAAAACCCCCCCCGGCCAGGCATGAATGTCAATGACCCATATCGATGGGGTAGGCACATTTTAGATGGCTTTATTCCACTACAAAGCTTCGGGGCCGATGAGATTAGTGAAATCCAAATGCATCTCCTCGACTTGGCTGAACTGCTTCTTGGAGTGGGGATTTTAACATCCATGAGAGGCTGAGAGGGCCAGAATGAAGGCTTCATGCAAAACATGATTTATTAAACTGTACCTGTGCTTTCCATTGCTTCGTCATGAGTCTGTATTATTGTTGTATCACTGCATTTCACTATTGAAATGATTGGGATTATTCTGTATAACTCACGACCTTATACAGTGTGGATTCACGGATCTTGGTCTTTGTGGCCAAAGATTGGTTTATGACTCAACATTTGGGGATATATCTTCAATAATGTTTTAATTCAATATCATAAACAATCATCTCTCTATATCCATTGTAACTTCGTGCCATATGACATTCAGGACTTTAGGGAATATTCCAACATTGAGATGAAGCTGTGTTAGCAAAACGCTGATATCATTATTTTTTTCAATATTTCCCAGCCCTTGATTAAAGCCACATGGCCAGTTTTAATTGGAACCAAATGGACAATGATTACACATCACTCCTAACACTTACATCTGTCAAACACATGCAATTCCAGTGTATTGAATTAATTTTTCTGGGTTTGAAGCCGACAGCGAGATCCCCACCTAGGCACCAGCGCTATAAATACTTTTTGAGGACTATTTAAGGAAAATTCATTAAATAGTTGCAGCCCATGTACTGGAATCAGTCAGTCAATGTGCAATGAGTGAACATTTACAATCCAATCCATGAATGCATATCTGTGTCTTTACTGTATAGGAAGATATTATGGGTAAACTGCGACTGCTTTCCCACCGTTTGTGCACGGCCAACTCAATACGGTTTTACCTGCGACACGGCACTGCCAACAGGGCAGGAAATTCCATTCCTCTTGGGTTTCTGTAAGGTATGTGAAACTGCTCCAGAACATGGCCGCGCTATTAGAATAACCAACAGAAATAAAATTAATTTAAAAAAAAAAAGGGCCAGGGATGTGAACACAGCTGCCTCTAGCATCAGCAGGCTCCATTTAGGATTTCTAGTCCAACACGAGCTTCTTAACTGGGAAGTGTGGATGTTGAAACCAGGAGTTATTGCCACCTTTCACGTACCACCATGATGCTATCAAAACAACTGGCATCAAGCCTTTTAAAAAACGAAGAACTGATCTGAATCGGCACTGTGGCTTTATATACAGCAGCCTTTAGAAGTATATTTTGACTACACTTTTAACTATTTTGTTCAGCACTAAAAACAAGGCACAGTCAAGAAGGCCTGATGGCACATTTTGAACCGGCCACAGATGTATAGGCTAGCTACAGGGTGACTGGTGTTTACACTGCTCGTGATCATTAAACATGATTAGTTTTCCTCTTTGGCTTCTGATAAATTAACTTCTCATGTTCATTGTGGGAACAGATGCATTGCTGGCATCAGTAGCCTTAAGGTATGCGATTGTGCCAAGCAGATCCAAGATATGAATGTGTATTTCTGCAGCAGGGTGAAGCGGGACCAGAGTGTACACTTCCTGATATCACGAGGCTAATTTCCCCTGGAGTGAACGGACGTTAAATTGAAAACAAGTTGGCATGTGGCTTCTTACCAGTTTTACCAGCCCCACTCTCCCCTGTGATGAGGATGCACTGGTCCTTGTCCTGGTCCCTCAGTGAACGGTAAGCCTCATCTGCCAAAGCATAGCTGGAAAACAAACAAAAAAATAAAAAAATAAGAAAAAGCACATAGTCATAAGCTTTCACATTACAATTACATGCCCCCTCAGGTTACATAATATCCTTATTTTCAAGTATTTTCCAGGATATCTTGGGGGTGATGTATAAATAGTGGGGTAAAAAGAGTTCAGAGAAATGGTCTGCTTTTGTGCCAGGCCGCATGGCATCCACCATAATCAATGGCATGTGGTTTTATTGGAAATTGAGTTGCATCTGTAGGACAGCCACAGCAGCTTGATTTAGCTACACTGGTCAGTTCAAATTTGGGATTTGGCGTGGTCATGTAGAATAGTGACCATTTTCCAAAACCTAAGTTGGTATAAAGAAATACAAAATTAGACATGAATCTGCTGTAATCGTAGCCTGGCAGGTGTTTGAAGATTTCAATGAGTCACTGAGAACGCAAAATAACCCTTGGTGGATTAGTGTATTATAAAAGAGGAGTGCCTATTATATAAAATCAAGCCCATTGTCATACATTTCAGGACAATGCAACAAAAGGGAAAGTGGGACTGATTATTTCTCCCCCACTGAATTCCAGAACAATATATTATTTGTTCGCTTTATGCAGACAATCCCCTATGATGGTTTGAGAGAAGGGTAAGAATGGTGCGAGAATCACATCACAATGACAACTTCTTGTGTGACACAGTGGTCTGTAATTTCAGTGCGATAGACCCACAAACATGGAGCATTAAAAAGGGTGAGGCTGCAGCAACAGCTTCTTTTATTTTTACAGCTTCCATTTGGCAAGCAAACAGTCAGGTACAGTGCTGCAAGATCCGTGTTCTAACTTTCACCGCCGGTGGGACACGAGACTGCAAATTAGCTTTCCATACCCCTTTGGTCTCGCACCCCCCGCCCCGTAATTTGGTATTCATTGATCTGGGTTCTTTTTTCCAAAGCCACGTCTGGTAATAGCTGTGATTGCGCATTATGACACACTCAAAAGGTGATTGGGTGAGTTAGTCTGAGACCTCCATGAGCAGCTCTGCCAGGTTTAAGAGTCTCTTTGTGTCTGTCTGGACTGGTGGACCATGACAGGAGGGGAAACTGGGCTACGGGCTAATGCTACTGGGGAGAACAACGTGGGCACTGCCGAAGTGCCCTTGAGCAACACCATTAATCCCTACCAGCTCTACAGTTGGATTAAGTCACAATATGACTTAATGCTGCTAGCTGCAAAACCATCAAGGGCTTAATCTCCCAGCTTTTTAAATAGAAAGCTAAGATCAACATCTTTAAGTCTTAAATTCCACGTTGAGTACAAGGTAAATATAGCTTGAGGTAATTTTAGAGGAATGCATGAAAATAGTCTCTCCCCAGTGTCTAATTTGGTCCTTGCCTGGAGGGTGGGGGCACTCCAAGTCTCCCAGGTCTGCGTAATATCGTTAATCAAGTATGTATATGTACAAAGTATACTAGACGTGCATGCAGGAAAGAATGTCTGACATTCACAGATGCTGACAGGGCTTTTGAATATGGAATTATATGGAAGCTCTGTACCTGAAATGGTATATCGAATTCTAGAAGCAATGCTGTCAGATTCAAGCGCACTGCACATCAAAATGTAGCGTGGCACCAGCCAGCCAGGTAAAACTCTGGTTAGTCAGGGTTCAAAATGATTTCTAAAAGAGGGAGATGTTCAGACTGCATCCGAGTCTGTATGCGGCGTCATTCTGCCATTTGTGCATCATCTACTCCAACTTCCACAAATACACACAGAAATGGAAAAAGAAGCTAATGTCTAAATCTAATTTGGGGTACAGCAATGAATGTATTAGTGGAGTCAGTGCGGTGAGAGGCAGATCTTGGAGCATATAATCACACGCTGAACTAACACTGACCTCCAATTCGAAAAGTAGCTGATTGCTAGTAAGAAGCCATGACGGAGAGGGGACCAGAGATGGACAGCCAGATGAATGCATTCCAGGCCACAATACAAAGTTAAAGCTCAGGCTGGCTAATGGAGCTTAGGGTTCTGCACCGTCACACATTATTTTGGGCCCAGAGCTCATGCAGCCCCGCAACCAGCACTCTCCCTCGCAAGCCCCCAGTGTGGGCCCTCCACCAACAACAACCCCCCAGGAAAAGGGGTACACTAATGTGGAATTTAAAGTCCCTTTCAGTCAGGCTGGTGCAGTTAGCCAATAGTGAAATTACTTAAAAAGGTACCCTGTGAGGGTTTTTAACACTAGAGTTGCTATGGTGCTTTGTGTATTTATATACAGCAGTTATGTAAACTTTTATTGCATACAAATCATTCAATGTCTCTTGGTTTTCACACTATTCCACCTACAAACTAGCCAACAGACTAAGCAATGCCCAAGCAAAATACAAGGATGAAGACCGCTAACCAATGTGAAGGTGGATGTCAACCATGCAAACACTATCAGGAATGCTAACAACTTAATTAGGAATGTGTTTATAAATGATGTTTATAAGGAAATAAATGTATTTAACATGTTTTTTCAAGGATAAACACAATCTGGCAAGAAACACTGAATGTAAAATTAATAAAAACAGAGAAAAAAGGAAAAGACTTTTCACACCACAACCTCTGATCACAGCCCAAAACCTACCGTGGCCTGTACACTACGTTTGTACAGTTGACACTTGCCACAGGACATTACGTCACGGTTGATAAGGGCAGCGCAGCGCAGCAGATGTCTGCTTTGTGAAAACACTACCGTTGCGCCTGATGTGCTCCTGACAATGAGCAAACCATCACACAATTATCTCACCCCCCAGAGGAGGCGAGTGGGTGGAGAGTGTACCAGGAGGAGGTGAGGGGTATAAAATAGGAGTGGGAGGTCCATTTCCAGACACACACACACACAGAGCTAGTCATATGAATATGATTGGTCATCACATAATCACAATATGAAACGAAGTCAGCTAATGCCAGGGACCGCAACCAAAAAGTGTCCATGTGCAAATGATATCAATATTTAAAAAAGAAAATCCAAGTCACAAATGAAACTGTATTTTGATTCCCACATACAAAAAGCAAAACAAAAAAACAAAAAAAACAATGCAGAAGTACAAATTATGTAAATCTCTGTGGTGACAACATTGTGCCATCATTAAGACCATGAAGGCAAAATGAACGGCAACTGAATATACCACTTCACAAAACGTGGAAGTCGAAATGATGATGAAGCGCCACGGTCACCATCAAAGGCAGAGGAAGCCGTGAGTGAGGCACCAAAAATCAAAAAGGCCTCCCTGATCAGTGCGTGGAGCTGTGTGTGTGGGGGTTAGGCTGGGATAAGGCCTTGGACCTTGAGTGCTGCTTGGTACCTCCCCTTCACATCTGCCTGCACACTGTAATTTGGACTTGCACGTGGCAGCGGTGAACACAAAGCCACACTGGCATGAGGTAAGCGGTAGAAAATAGTCCAGTCAGGTTTTTTTTTGGTTTTTTTTTTACTACCAACCTCTGGTAACTGGGGCACAGGAGGAGACGATGGGCCTGCAGTGTGAGACCTGAATCTGAGAAAGGGCGGAGCACGTTGAGGGCAGATTCAGCACACTTTAAAGTTGTGATTTGTAGACGCTAATGAAGCTGTAATGTGCTGCATGGGCTGGAGCGCAGCCCACCCATCCACTGGGAGGTGACAGGACTTTAGCAAAACTTTCTTTCTCAGAGGCCGTAAGCGAAATCTTCATAGTGACACGCGGCACATTTACATGCTCTTTTGTTTTTTCTCCTAACAACTTTGTTCATTTTCCAGCCCTAAAATGGATCAACTCCGTTCAGCACTTTGATGCTAAATCCAGCTATGTTTCTATTAT